>PVJL010004225.1:0-135507 GCA_004026885.1 Lyroderma lyra
GTAGGCACATGCCTACCATTGCATGTGCATGTGTGCATGCACACATACACACACACATACACACATTTATTCAATGCATGGAAATTTAGAAAGAATTAGAAATATCAGCCATTTAGCCCCTCACATTAGAAATAAAAAAGCAGAAGCACTGAGGGCTGTGTGCCCAAAGTTGCAGAAGGAGTTAATAGATGTGGCAAGCATTAGAACTTAGGCCCGTTCACTTTTGTCTATTCCAAAGCATTACAGACTTTGGTAGTTAGATGTAGATGTTATTTAATTCAAACCCTCATTCAATGTAAGAATTATTCTAAAACTAGTCTAGGAGATACTTGTTTGAATATTTTCAGAAACAAAGAATTGGCCATTTCACAGGGTAGTTAATTTTGCTGTTGGGTGATAATCGATTGTCAGAACATTATGACTTTGTAGAGCGAATATCTGCCTTCCTAAAGATTATGCTCACCGATACTGTTCTGTCCTCTGAAACTACACAGGATGAATCAATAACATTTCCTATAGGATGGCTCTTTAGATAACCAAAAGCCATCATATACACCTAACCCTTCTCTCTTACAAAGTAACACACAACTTTCTTCAACTTTTCCCTATATGATCATGTTTTCAGGTTCTTTCCCTGCCAATTGCCCTACCATGAATGTATTTGGATTTTCAATGACCTTAGTAAAATTAATGCCCAAAACGAGGAGTTGATGTTCAATGAGTATAGAGTTTCCATTTACAGGGTGAAAACATTTTAGAGATTTGTTGCACAACAATGTAGTTAACCTTACTGACTATGTACTTGAAATAATCATTATAAATTTTATGTGTTTTTACCATAATTTTAAGATCCATGGCTTAGAATTGAACAAAATATATTACATTATCCTATCATCACCAGAGAACGGGGCCCTTCTCAGCTCTGTGTCCCGGTTCTTGGTATCTCAAGCCAAGAATTGAACGAGACACACACCAAAGCATAGAGGTGAATTGAGGAGGGAGTTTATTGAAAGGAAAAATAAGGTGAAGCAAAGCAAAAGTTTATTGAAAGGGAGAGTACACCTCCAAGAGATGGGAGTGGGCCCAAACCAGAGGGAAGCTCAAGGGCCTAGAGCGGCCAGGGGAAAGTACATTCCCAAGAGGTAGGAGCAGGCTGTAGCAGCCAAGTGGCTCAAGAGCCCCAATTAACCATGTTTTGTAATTTTATTTTCTTTAGTTGTAAGGGGTTGTTTCTGTCTGGGCATTAGACCTTTTGATCAGCCTCTTTGATTGACAAGGGGAATTATGTCATTTTTTTCTTACTGTAGAGGTGTATCAGACAAGTTTGTTGTGCCATACGTGAAAGATGTGAGAGGTGTGTGAAATGCGTTGGTGGGGTGACAGGACTGGATGGAGATTGAATTTGTTCTTGCAGCTGGCCAAGCTCAAATAAGCTTGTATTACAAGGTCAGAGCAAAGGGGAGAGGGTGGGAGCGGGAGAAGCTAAATATAAGGTGATGGAAAGAGAAGTCACATTAGGTGGTGAACTTATTATACATCAAGTTGACAATGCACTGTAGGATTGTATGCCTGAAACCTATGTAATCCTTGCTAACAGATGTCACCCCAATAAGTCTAACAATAAAAATGAATTTAAAAAAAAAGGAAGTGGCACCAGTAACCCTATCAACTCTTTGATTTTGCAGCTTCCCCAGTTCAGCTAAACTTGGTTTTTGTTAACCCCCATGGAGCTTGTTTTTGATAACTCTCTCTGCATCTCTGTCTGCCTCACTATGTGGTATGTTTACAACAGATTATAATGGACATGCTGCCTTCAGTAATTAACATTCTTTACCTCTGTTAAGGTAGTCTTAGATGGCAGTCCTCTTATGTAAGTGACATGTTGAGTTCCCAATTAAAATACCTAACTTTTCTTATAGACTAGGTCATTTTGCGGGGATGCTTCCAATGCTTATATTTCAAAGTTCTTTTAGGTTTTATTTTGGTGGTCTTTTTCCTTACCCATGTGTTTCAGAATGTATAAATAAGGACAGTCCTATTAAGTCCATACTTTCAGTCTTTGATCTCTGACTTCTTACAACTCTTAACTTGCCTGCAATTTTACATTTACAGTACTAATAATGTCTCCCAGCTTTGTGTAATTTAAAAATCTGATAATTATAACATTTAAGGTTGTTATCAAATTAGGGTAATAAAGGCATGAATCTTCTGGTGAGCAATTAAAAATATCCTTCTGGAGAAAACCAATTCAATAATTAGAATTGTGAATATAGTTAATCCTAGAATTACTGTCCGGGATGGACTTGAACTTCACCTATTCACAGTTTCTAAATTTTCACTCATTTTTAGCTTTGTGCAGTGGCAGTATCATAGCCAATGAGGTTTATCCAAGGCACAATTATTGCTAATTAAATTTTCAGTCATTTTTGAAATTAGGACAATATTACCTATCTTTTTCCAGATCTCATTCATCTTTTTCATCTTCTACTTTTTCCAAAATAATTGTCAATATCCTGAGATAAAAAGTTTTAATGTTTTATTACTTGTTGATAATTTGTCTCACTGTGAAGATAAAATTATTTTTAGCAATTAGGTGCTCAGTTTCTCTTTACTTTGATTGAGAGCTTTAATTTTCTCTCAAGCCAGTTTGTGCTTCACTCTTTTATCTTACAATAATTATGTTTCTCAAAAAGATATATTGTAAATTAAAAAAATTGGGAAGGTCTTATTTCTTATTTGTCCTGCAGATACATGCTTCATATTTTATGTTGTCTTGTTCCATTCTATAATATCTTGTTCTATACCTTTACATTTAAACATTCTTATTATTTTCATTTAAAAATGGTATTCAAGCTACTGTTAAGTTGTCTTTGTATTCTTCTTATAGGTGCTTGACATAATTTTGCATTTGTCAAGAGGGTTATAATTCCCTCTTTTGTACATACTTGACTAATTAATCTCTGTCTGCAGAAAAGTAGAAAGTTGAGCAAACCCTGGCAAGGTATATTGAAAGCCCTAGGCAGAATTATTAAAGCAGCTTTTAGTTCCTTGGCCTAACCCAGTATTTTCCTCAACTTCTTGCTTAAGAGTAAGAATCACCAGAGGTGCTTGTTACTGGTGAAGATTCCCAGGCCTCTTTGTTCCTCCCCAGAAAATTCCCATTCAGTATGTCTTAGAATCCAGGAATGTGTATTTTAGGGAAAGCACTTCATGTAATTCTTACCCTAAAACCAGACCAGAGAATATTAACTCTGTGATTTCAACATTCCCTAAAAATTAAAATTTGTTAGGACTGCTGCGACAAATTACCACAAGTGTGATGGTATAAAAGAATAGAAATTTTACTCACATAGCTGGAGGCCAATAGTCTAAAATTCAAGGTGTCAGCAGGGCTTCCTCTGAAAGCTCTCTGGGAGGACGCTTGCTTGCTTCCTTTCACTTCTGTTTGCTGTTACTCCTTGCCTGAAGTCTCATAACTTCACACACTTGTTTCCATCTTCTCATGGCTTTCTTACCTGTCTCTGTCGAATCCTCATATTGCCTATTTTATAAGGAGTCCAGTCATTGGATGTAGGACCCATCCCTTATACAGAATCTCAACATTCATAACTAATTACATCTGCAAAGACCCTATTTCTAAACAAGATCACATTTACAGGTACTAGGGTTTGGAATTGGACATATCCTTCTGATATGTACAATTCAACCTAGAACACTTGGGGAACGTTATTATGCTGCATTATCACCAATTGAATTATAATGGAAACTCGGGTATAGGTAGTTTTAAAAGCTGTCTGGATGTTTCTAATATGCACTCATGTTTGTAAGACATTCTCTTAGTATAAAGTATTTAGTTCCAGCCTCCTACTTCATACACATCTCTCTATTATATCGCTGCAATTCTTAGATTCATTTGCTTTTATATTTTATCTAGAGCTCTGCATTACCAGAATTTGCTGGCTCACTAGCCACTGAGCAATAATAATTTTAACATCCTCTGTGGTGCTGACAGAAATGTATCATTTTAAAATTCTCTCAAGAGTAAACATGAGTTCTTCAGAGACTTTATCAGTGATTTCCTCATTGATTTTATGTAGATATGTATTTACATATGTAAACATACACATGTACTATATACCTACATTATATATAATACATTATATATGTAATTAGAGTCATATGAAATAATATATATAAGCTCTAGGTCAAGCTTGTCCAACCTGTGGCCCGCAGGTCACCTGTGGCCCAGGACCAGTTTGAATGAGGCTGTACACAAATTCGTAAACTTTTGAAAACATTACAAAAATGATGAATGGATCTTTTTTTATCTCATTAACTATTGCTAGTGTTAGTATATTTTATGTGTGGCCCAAGACAATTCTTCTACTTCCAATGTGGCCCAGGGAAGTCAAAAGGTTGGACACCCCTGCTCTAGGTAGTATGCGTAGACATACGTGAGATATGTTTATAAAACATATTTACACCAGATTGTGAATAGACATCAACCATAGAACTAGGAACAAGGAACACCAACCACAGTGCACTAAATGTCAACAGGTATAATAAATTTGATAAAAATTACTTATATTAATAATGTATGAATTTTTAAATGGTAAAAATGAAACAAAAGCTGTATCTGTGGAACCCTGATTACTGATTCATTGCACTGAAGAGTCTTTCCTTTGTACCTATAAGCTGCTACAATTACTAATCCCGGAGTATTTATAAGAATGAGAAAAATATGATACAATGCTATAAAACATAGTTTTTAAAATTTCTATATTTTTTAAGGTGAATTCAAAACAAAATTTGTTTTATTCTTTTTTTCTTGGAGAATAAAGTATTATATACACACACACACACACACACACACAAATACCAACATTGCTTGAAATAAATCAGTTTACTTGAGATACTTCTCAAATATTTAGGGTTTTGTATAAACTATACATCAATTAATTTTTATTGATTTTTGTCACCCCAAATTATTGGGTGTTTCTCATTTACTAAAGCTATTTCTCTAATCTTTCTTGGAATGAAAAATCTATATTCATTCTTTAATTATTAACCATGGGATTGAATTAAATGAAGATTAGTTTTACTACTAATCATTTTAAATTGCCAGGGATACCTACTACTATTAGATATAAATCCATTGTTTGAAACTTCTGATGTTCTAAAATGTGTAAAGAAGGACAATGTAAATTTTATCTCTCCCATTTTTTTAGTCTCTCACTCATTTTTTCTCACCAATATTTGTGTATGTTCAATGTTCACATTCTTAAAAAAGATTATCACCAACATAAAAAAAGATTACCACCAACATAACTTAATTTTTTGATTCTGTATCTTTGATCAGCTATCACATTAATTCTTATTTTTATCACAATGAAATTACTTAGAAAAGTTACATAAAATGTACGTATCCACTTTAGAGTGGAAACTTAATTCCTCCTCAAAACCATTCAAATAAAACTGCCTTTACCAAGCTCACACAGAAATTTTTATTTTTTAATCTGGGTAGTACACTTCAGTTTGTATCTAGTATGTTCCAAGCAGCCTTCACAACTGCTGTTATTCTTCTTGAAACACTTTCTCCTCTTGTCTTCAGTGACAAGATATTTCCTAGTTTCCCTCCTACATTTTTCTGGCTCCTCTGTCTCTGCCTAACCCTCAAATAGTATTTTATTATTCTCCTTGTGAAATGATATAAATTACTTCGTAAAATGTTCTTACTTTCTTTTATTTATATATATTTTTGAAGGGAGAGAAGGATAGTTTTCTCACTCCTGATTCAATATTATAAATAACACATAGGTTAATTTAGGTGTTATATATTTCTTCTTGGCATTCTGATGTTTCACCACAATGCTTCTACATGTAAATTTATTTTTACTTATCTCAAGAGAGAATCTGCTTTCTAAATCTTATGTCATGTTTCTCATAAGTTCCAAAAAATTCAACAAAATATGCTTTTTAATATCACCTCTTCCTGTTTTCTAATTTTTTTCATGCTTTTGGAACTATTAAGTTTTATGTATGATATTTTATTCTCTCCTCCATGATTCTTAATCTCTTTTACGTTATTTTAAATCTTGATTTGCAACTTCGGAGATTTCTTTAGAAGATCTATCTTCTCGTTTAGTAATTCTCTCTTCAAGTGTAAAAATGTGTAATTTAACTTGCCCATGCAATTTGTAATACCAGAACTCTGGTTTCATTTCTAAATGTGCTTCCTGTTTTGTTTTTTTCTCTTTCAATTCTGTCTATAATTTCTCAGAGTGTCATTTACATGGGTTTTATTTTTACTTTATGTTTTAAATAAATTTTGACTTAACCAATCTCATAGTGCCTACCATTCTTCAACCTATAGTTTCTACTACTCACTCACACACATGCATGTGCATGCACACGCACACACACACACATATATATAAAATATCTGAAAACTTTATGAATCCTGACATTTAAGTCTACTAAATTTCACTTATCAGATTTTTTATTTTACCTTTTTCACTTTATTTATTCACTTTAATTTTGAGCCTCCCTTCTGTTTCTTTTCTTTGTGAAAGTATTAGGAGGCCTCATCTCTTCCCTAAGCACCCTGACAAGCCTCTAAAATATTCTATGCCCTGAATTAATTTTCACATTTATATTTTTGCTTGAGGTTTCGTGAACTATGAAAAGCAGTGCTTGTGATACAGTCTCATGCTTACAGATGCTCTTCAATTTACGATGTGATTTCATTCCAATAAATCCATCCTAAGCTGATAATATCCTGTCAGAAATGCATCTAATACTCTTAACCTACTGAACATCATATCTTAACCTAGCCTACCTTAAATATGATCAGAACATACTAACCTACAGTTGGCAAAATCATCTAATACAGTGAGTTCACTGTAGAGGAGGCCTGGGAAGACTATTTCAGGCCAAGGGCTACTTTTCCAAGAGTCACTGTCCACTAGCTATTTATTTTACTATTCAGGCAGTCGCCCCAAAATTGCTTGACAGTCCACCAATGGATTGTGATTGACATCTTGCCCAGCTCTGCTGTAGAGCATCAGCTGTTTACCCTTATGACCACATCCCTGACTGGAAGCTGTGGCTCCCTGCCACTGACCATCACAAGAAGGTATCATAGGGCATATTGCTAGGCCAGGAGAAGATCTAAATTCAAAATTTGAACTAGTATTTCTACTAAATGTGTATCACTTTCACACCACTATAAAGTAAAACAATTTTGTCAGAAACCATATGTCTAAATTTTTGGGATGAGGGGCTATATAGTTTTTCTGTTCACAGCCCAGGCTGATAATCTTTATGTAATGGGAGGAGATGTTTTCTAATTCATTCTTGCACTGAAGGTTTTACCTCTAAGGGTATTGGATTGTTGCTGGGTTTCACACTTTCTGTGGAATTAAGTGTCAACTGTGCAACTAAGATATTAAATGCCAGTCATGTAAATTATACATCCAGCTTTCTTATACTGCCTTCGCAGGCAAAATTTTACATTTATGTGCATGTGTGTGTGCACACGCGCATGCATACACACACACACACACACACACACACATACACTCAGAGCAATTATAGTTTACTAACTGTTCTAGTTTTCAGGACAAATTTTATTTCTAGACTCTGTACATTTATATTATTTTCTTAGACATTTATCTAGGTATTAAAATGTTTGTTAGTTTATCTAGAATTTCTCATGTCTGTAATAGTGCCAGTAATATTCAGTATTTTTTCTAAGCCTTCTATTAGTCTCATTCTATATACACTCCTGGGTGTTCTTTATGACCTCTAAGGCTTTGTTATAGCAATAGCAATTATTTCCTAATCGCTTTTTCACACCCATTTATAGCTCCTAGAATTTTACTACTTCTATCTTATACCTGTTGCAGATATTCAAAATTCCTACAGTTTCTCAAACATTTTATATACCTTGATTTCTGGGCCTTCAGAAATTCATTCTTTCTGAAATATTCTAAAAATACTTTTTTTCCTTTCCTGTTTATCTGATTTATTGCATGTATCATTCATATAATCTTGTATATCACTTTCTCTGGGGTGCAATATCTAAAATTAGATGCTTCTGTCATTTATTACAATAGCACCTTAAACTGCCTTTATCATAGCATTTATCAAAACTTTATTGAAGTTACTTCTTTAATTATATTATACATTCTTTCCTACCAGATTATAAGCACTCTGACAAAAGAGTTCTGAATGTTGTACCCTCGTGCCTAGCATTATTCCATTTATTCATTCATTTTATGTGATGTATCTCTAAGATCTAGAACTTTATCTGGTATAAAGTTCTCAATAAAATATTTTGAATGAGTAAAACTTTTGAAGAAGTTTTTCACTCTATTTTATGAAATAGAAACCTGGGCTTATAGATATTAAGCAACTACCCAAGGTCACACATTAGTTAGTAATGAAGCCAGGATTTAAACTCAGGTTTGCCTGTCTACAAAGCCTACGTTCTTTATACATGGCATTATATTTAATATGTGAAATGAGGCTTTCAGTAATGGCAATGAAAGAGCAAAAAAATGCAGACAATTTGTGCTGCACTGTTCTTGCACGCTTTTTTCCCAAAGAACGTTCAATCTAGTAGATCTTTTAAAGTTTATTCTATGTAAGTAGCAATTAGCAGAAGCCACAACTAGTGTCCGTCCATATCTAGAAATGTTATACATTTTCTCTAATAATATATTTCTATGATATGTATAATTTTAAATGAGCTGTTTTTCATAACTATATTTAAATACATACAATAGAATAAGTGAAAATTAGAATTAGATTTTAAATGGAAGACATAAACAACAGAAATAATTAAAATTTTCGTCTTTCCCAAAATTCTTCTATGCTATAAATTGTATAAGGGTATTGGGATGATCATCATGGCATAGTAAAAAATATAATGTATTTTTAAATCAGTCAGACTAATTATACTGTGATGCTTACTGGTTATATACTATATCCTAAACAAATTCATGCTGGGGTTTTTTCTCCTGCAAATTAGAGTTAACAATAACAATCTCAGAGCTATAGTGAAAAATATAGGTAATTTATATATGTGGCTAGCCTAGTACCTCATATTCAATAAATGATAATATGGAATGTGTTACAGTCTTTTTTGAATTTTGATAATACTTTCCTAATCTTGAGCCCCTATAATATTCTTACTTTGTCATTTATTATAACTGGAATCTTCTATATATTTTCCACATACTTAATCATGAAGGTTATCTTCAGAATGTGAACTAATGCTGTCAAATAAACCTATAACAACTGTGTTTGAGACCTCAATGATAAGTTACTTTGAGATTTTTTTTATTGTGGAGCAAGTGGGAACATAAGTAGAAAAATTTCTAGGTTAGAGACAGGAAAGAAACATAATTTGGATCTGAAAACTACCTCACTGAGAAACAGTCCTCTAAACTTTGTATCTGGATAAATGTAAGTACTACAACAACCACGATTGTCCTTCAGAGAGAGAAAAAAAATAGCTGCAATTTACATAATAGCATGCAGATAACCTGGCAATAAATTTTAAGTGAAATATATAATAGGTAAATTGAGCATACTACCTGCAACAATAGAAGATTCTTTAACAGTCCATTAATCCATATTAAATATTCTATGAAGGTAAAGCAACTACATAATAAAATATACTTTTTTCACACTGTAATTGTAACATGATAAAATGTAAGCCACTTTGGTTCATATATTTTACTCTTTTTCAGAGTTAATCAGGTAATTTTTCCAAGCATCCTGCAATTTAAGCCCCAAGGAAAATCCAAAGTTAAAGAATATTATTGTAAAGTAAGAAAGAAAAGATTATGTGCAACATTTAATTCTGTCCAATACTGTATAAGAATTCATAATGGTATTTTATCAGAACAAGTATCCAGGAGCAAACTGAAATATTTATATACTGCTTTCGACTTGAAATTAGAGCTAATGTGGAAGGACGGGGAAAATGTTAAATTTATTTTAGTAACTTTTGTTTTGTTTTATTTTGTCATTAGACCTCATTTCTCTGTCAACATCAGATAGTAGTGATTAGAAACTAAGGTATTATGGATACAGATATTTTTCAACACTGGTAAAAAATGAAGGATCCTATATTCTAGTTTTTGATGGAACGCTTTCTAAAATGTATTGCACATTAGACTGCATTATTAGGCAGAGAAAAGCCAGGGATGATTTTAATATTTATTTATTTATAAATTATTTTATGTTTCTAAAATTCAGTTTTTGTGTTCTGTTGGAATTCTGTGACAATACCACAAGTTATTCAGGTGGTAAACCCTATATATTGCTCCATTAAATGTTTTCAGGATATTGTGTATTTCTATGTGTTTCTCCTGACTTCTTGATCTTTAGGACTTAAAATACCTGAGAATTCATGTTACAAACCAAGAATCTGTGATCCCAAAAGCTTTTTGATTTACCCAAGGTCACACAGCTTTGATATCCAAACAGGGAGAAAACATTAGTAACTTTACTCCTTTACACGAGTCCCTCCAATTAATGCCTTTGTACTTTTTATTGATTTGCCCTATACTTTTTTTATTTCCCAAACTTTTTCTTCATATAATTTGCCTTCTGTTTCTATAAAGTAATTCAGAGAACAGATTAACAAGAGAAATAATTTATCTAAGTATTATCTAAAGAATAAATCAGAAATTACATACAGTTATTTAAGAAAACATTACATGCATATATGTATCTCTTAATGACTGTGGGCAGAAAAGGTGTATGACTTATTTTGTTAGAGATTGGAGATGCACTAGATTTTGGATTATTTTATTCATTTTGTAAGTTTTTGTCTTTTGGGAGCTAATTTCCAGATTTTTTTTGGCTCTTTTTTGACTTAGAATCTAAGAAATTGAAAAAAATATTAAAGGCCATATCGAAAATGTTCTAACCAATTAAGTGTATACCAAATTTCAGGAGTTTCCAAATGCTTGGGCTGTTTTTGTTTTTGTTTTTGTTTTTAGTAAAAGGAGTGATGTTGGTCAATATGCTACTAAATCACAACAGAGAGATTTAAAAATGTGAATAAACCTGTTATAAATGCAAAAAGATGTAAGGTTACTTTTTAAAAAATTAGATCTCATTATATCTTACAGTCTACATTTAGTTTACTCATTTGAATCACAACTTGCATTGATACTTGTTTGAAGTTTCCGATTCATGTCTACTGTGTATCTTCTAAACATTAAGCATACTTCTCTAAGGAAGAAAATATTTTTGACAATATTCTTATTTATTCTTGATATATAAACATGTTTTCCTTATCTTCTTTTGTTCTCTTGATATATAACAAAAAATACTTTTAGAAGTATGGATTAAATTATGCCTTGCTCATTTTTATTTTTATTCTGAGTACTTTCCTTTATATAGAATATTTGTTGTGTTGCTATAGGGATAGTTTTTGATAAAGTCTTATATCTCTACATATTGTGATTGATTCCTGTTTACTTCTACTTTTAATCATGCTTAGAAGATAATCACAGTTTTTGGTGTTCAGAAAGTTAAATCTATTCTAAAATTTGTATCTCAAAACATGACTTGTGTAATCATGAAATATAATCTTTGTAATTGTATGATGGCAATTAGCTGTTTTATTGAGTTGTTTTTGGTTTATTTTGACTTTTAATCTGTGAGGTTGACATCTCAGAGGCAAAGTTAGATCTAATTTTCTCCTCTGTCCCTCTGTATTCAGAAAAGGCCTTTTCTCTTATCAAGCACATGCACATGACTTTGCAACATTGAGCTCAGAGACTCATCCGGCTGTTATTCTCTGAGAGCAGGTTGAGCCCTTGATGCAAGTTGTTGACATCTTCTCATTTTACTAGCAGTATTATGAATTCAAACAGTTCATCAAATTATTCTCCTTGGCTTTCAGTCACTAGAAAGAACGCATTTAGAAAATATTAAATGTGTATGTATCCTATGTCCTTAGGAAGTTACTGTCACATATGTATTTATCTAATTTTTCCTCTGTGCCTTTTATGGAGATCAAGAGTGAAGTTCTGATCATATTAGCAAATAAGATACAAATTAAGTAAAGCACAGTCAATAAAATCTCTCCTATTGATTGTTTTTTATATCTTTCACAGAATTCCCAACTTGTGAGCCACTAACTCAATTTATATGCAAAAGTGGAAGGTGCATTAGCAGCAAATGGCACTGCGATGCTGGCAAGTACCAAATGTTCACTGTACTACACTGATTTGATTGGGGGCCGCGCTCCCTGTGCTACTTCACCTGCTACAGCGGTAGTTTGTAAGAGAAGCTTGCAGAGCCAGGCATAATGGCTGGAACAAGTGGTGAGAGTGCAGCTGGCACATCAATAGGGATTAGCATTAAGGATAATGGAGCTCAGTATCTGTCCCATGGGGCTATAAGAGAGATTTTGTTTTCAGATATTATGCTGGACATAGTCTGAGTCTACAACCATTAAATAAAAAGGGGACAATTGAGGAAATGACCCGGACATTTCCCATTCCCTGAAGTATTGTATTTATGAAACGTGATCTAAAACCCAGGATGGGGTAGTTTATAAATTGTTATGGAATTATCCAGATGGTCTCAATTCTGTCATCTTGCCTTTTATGTTCTAGTGATGCTTTTTCTTATACTCAATTGTATCATTATTCTAAATGATGCCAAATACAGATAAATGAATTATATAAATACTCATAAATTGATATATTTTTAGCCATTGCTTGCAATGTAATCTATTCTTACTTCACATTCCTCTCCCTTTCTTTTTGCAACAGTTATTAATAAAGAATATAAATTATTACTAATAATAGTGAACAACAATTTCCAACTATAAATACACACATAGGGGCCAGTGGGGGAAGGGTACATAGTGGGCCCTTGTTTCAGAGAATGGGGCCTGGGAGACTGAATTGAAAATACAGTTATAAATTCTGGAGCATACATATTGTAGGTCAAAATAATAATTTTCTGCAATAACTATTTTACTAGCTATATTATTTTATAAAATTTCTCCAACCATCAGTGTCCTCCCACTTCATAATTATTTCATGCAGCATAGATTTGTTCAGTCAGTGGTTAGTAATTTCTGCATGAAACAGAAATTAAACTTCAACATTCGAAATCAAGGATTTTTTTCTCTTACTTTATCCTTGATATTAGCCCAGAGGCCAAGAAACAATTCTTTCTTAATTTAACAGTTGATATTAAATCAGAAGTGAAGCAACATAAATATATATATATTTCTTCCACTCTTCATGGAAACTGTTGATCACTGATTTATCATTTCATTTTCAATAAAAAAAGAAAACTCTGTATGCAAAATAAAAAGAGTTAGATATTTCATAAGAAAGACTTTTTCCCTGGATTGGTTTTCAATACCTTGGTACTGATGTTTCTTTACAGATGATGACTGTGGGGATGGGAGTGATGAGGTTGCCTGTGTTCACTCTTGCTTTGATAACCAGTTCAGATGCTCCAGTGGCAGATGTATCCCAGGCCATTGGGCCTGTGATGGTGACAATGACTGTGGAGACTTCAGTGATGAAACCCAAATCAATTGTACCAAAGAAGGTTAGTAACTTTGTGAATCTATAATATTTCATTTTAAATTATTATATAATATTGGGAGTATTTTAGAGTGAATATTATATAAAAGTAAATTGCTCATCAGAAAAAATATTTATGTGAAACTGTGTAAAATAATTTGCTTATCTCTTTACTTTCACTGTTTCCTTTCTCTGGTTTCTCACCTTCATAACTCCTTATATTTTGATACCGATTGCTGTGGTCTTTGCTTTCTATTTTCATTGAATGCTTTACTTTTATTAGACACTTTACCTACTACTCAAGGAATAAAATAACAAGAAAGGCATCATTTTCTTTTTATTTCCACACCAAATGTATTCCTTGAGGTTTGAAATAATTCTCTATACATGGTGATATATTTCAACTGACAGACTTCCTTGAATGCAATCTAAATGGAGAAGGACATCATGACCATGTCTCTCAGCCAAATGTATGAGCTGCTATATCCTACAATTCACATGAATTACTTTCAAAATGTGATCAAGCATTGGGCATATTAATAATTAGCAATCATATCAGAACTATCACAGAAAAAGATATTAGACTGTCAAACATTTATACAGTCAGTAACTCTTTTATGTAGAATGTTATTCATTCTTTTATTTATTCCATGAATATTTATTGAGGACTTCTCATGTACCAAGTACTGTGCATGTACCAAAGGATAGATAAAAGGATGAATAAACATGGTCCCTATTCAGAAAAAGTTGGAAGGATTAAAAAGTACAAAGTGGCAGTTATAAAATAGTCATGGGAATGTGAACTACAGCATAGAGAATATGGTCAACAATATTGTTATAACTGTGGTGCCAGGAGGGTACTAGACTTATCAGGGCATCACTTTGTAAATTATATAAATGTCTACCCACTATGCTGTACACCTGAAGCAAATATAATATTGAATATCAATTGTAATTTTAAAATATTTTTAAAAATAGGAATGTACCAATAAAAAAATTGAACTCAGAAAAAATTCTGGTATGTTAACAGACAATAAAGTGATTTACTTAATGTGTTAGGGTAGGGAAAACCATATACCATGTGATTATAGAAAGGAATCCTTTTCAAAGTGTTTTCCAAAGAGATGTGTTTGTCTTCTATAAATATTTAGCCACCTATAAGGCATAGTTTCCAAAACTCTTGAATTAGCATTTAATAGTAAAGGAGCAAGAGAAACCAGGAAATGGGATATTCTATATGCAATCTTCATTTCAGGACATTTCTGAATTTATGTTCACTTCATATGCTGTCTGAAATCACTTTCAAAAGAGAATTTCTGTAATGATCATTTATATCATTTCATCATCATTATCATTAATATATGGGAAAAGTGTTCATGGATGATCCTCTCCAAGATTAATATGTACTCATCTCTTTCCCCCTTAATATTGTGCTGCTTTTTCCTCTCATTTTAAAAATCTCTTACTAGCCAAAAAAAAAAAAAAAAAATACAATACCTGTAGAAAGTACTATATTTTCATAGTTACCACACACATACACTACAAGCAAGAGTGAAATTGAAAAACAATCAACAGCAAATTGAATCCTTCTTAATTCCAATGCCCGTTTACCATTAATGTAGCTTTTTGTTTATGTGTGTTTTTGTTTTTGTTGTTGTTCTGAATCCTTTAAGTAGTACATATTTCTATAGTGACCATTTTATAAAGCTCCTGGTGAATCATTTTTCCAAGTAGAAAAATAAATGAGGCTGGATTCTCAAAAATTTGGTATGATAGAACTTCTTTTAGAGCCTAAGTTCTGCCCTTGTATTGAAAGTTTGCTGTGTGTGTGTGTGTGTGTGTGTGTGTGTGTGTGTGTGTGTGTGTTTAAAGGTTTTACCTGCAGGGACATCAAGAATAAAGTTAAATGAAAGTATGATCTTATAAGTTTTTAACTCTAGTGTTGGAATATGAAAACATGAGACATGGACACATGTCTCATCTTAAAATACAATTAGATAAAACTAATCTTATCTAATTGTTGACAGTTTAATTTATTTAAATTATGTAAACTTCAATTCTTATACTTCTTTGGGGAATAGTCTCAACCATTTTTCACCTAAGAAATAAAGCATTTCCAAGGTAAATCTGTAAAAATTATTCTGTGTCTTCAGACAGCTGTCACAATCCTCAACCTCAAAGTCAATTTCCATTAAAAGATTGACAATTAAGTTTGAGAATTCATCCAAGAAAAAGTGCTATATACCTAATTGCTAAATATCACTATGGTCACCTTTGAAGTACTTGCCTTGGGAAGCTATACACCACCTTCAGCACCTAGTCCACACGTCAAAACAATTTTGGACTCTTCTAGAATGTTCATCAGAGCTTTCACTGTATTACTCTTCATGTCCTGAATGTTATCAAAATGTCTTCCTTTCAACATGTCCTTTATCTTCAGGTAAAGAAAAAAGTAATTGGGGGACAGATCAGGTGAGTAGAGAGAGGGTTCCAATACAGTTATTTTTTTGTACTGGCTAAAAACTCCTTCACAGACTGTGCCGTGTCAGCTGGTGCATTGTCATGATGCAAAAGCCATGAGTTGTTGACAAAAAGTTTAGGTCATTTTCATCTACCTTCTTCATACAGACTTTTCTGTACTTCCAAATAATACACTTGGTTGCTGGTTTTTCCATTTGGTACAAATTCAGAATGAACCATCCCTCTAATGTCAAAAAAGGTTAGCAACATTGTTTGGACTCTTTATTTAGACTGATGGAAACCTTTTTTGCAGGTAGAGAACCAGCTGTCTTCCACTGTGCACTTCGATGTTTTATTTCAGGGCCATATTGTTACACTCATGTTTCATCACCAGTGATAACATGACCCAAAACATCATCTTGCCTCTCTAAAAAGGTCTTGGCAAACTTCAACTCTCCTTTGCTTTTGTTCATCAGTGAGCTCCTTCAGGACCATTTTGTATACGCCTTTCTCATGCCAAGATTTTCGGTTAAGATTTTCCTAACTTTTTCTCTTTAAATGGTTACTTGGTCTGCAGTGCTTCTTACAGTCAGCAGATGATTTTGATGCACAATTCAGTGGATTTTTGCAATGTTTTCATCAGTGCTGCTTGTTACTGGCATTCTAATCTCTTCATCAGTGACACTTTCTTTTCCCTCAGAAAAATGCTTAAACCATTTGTATAGTGCCCTTTTATTTAACGCATTATCCCCTTAAACTTGGACTAACATGTCCCTGATTTCACTTTCAGTCTTTCCAACTTTAATAAGAAATTTAGTGTTTGTTCATTGGTCTAATTCAAGCTCCAAAATTCTTGTGATGGCACACAGAAACACGCAACCGATAATTAATGCCACTCAATAAGAAACTGCCATGCATCATCATGAATATAGCTGTGAAACACAGATATATCAAGGTTATGAAATCTTACCAAGTTGTTTGTACCGTTCTGGCAATCCAAGCACACAGTGGCAAGTTTGTGAACTTAATTGTCAGACCTCATATACCAAACCATTTCAGCTTGGACTTGGTAGAGAAGGGAATAGGTTTTCTCTAGAATAAATTATGCCTACATTTTGTAATTTATCCTAAATACAACTTAAATATCCCTCAAATTATTGGACTCTTATTTGAAGAGGCATCAGATCTTGACTTACAAACATTGTTATTTAATGCCTATTGTTTGGCTGTCTAAAAAGGGAATATTTACTGCCTACTGCACTAAATGTATGAGCTGAGTGAGTCTGGAGAATATGTAATCTCTTATTTGTATTGAAAATACAAATTAAATGCACTTTTTAAATTAATTAGGTATTGGTTTTTAGTTTTGATTTATTATAAATAAATTTTATCAAGTTTCTAAATCTATTAGATAAATATGTAACATTATTCATATGCATGCTCAAGCATTCTCATGTCTTTCTGCTTTTACTGTATAACTTTGCTTCTTGCTTTGTAAATTTTCACTTTTCTTTTAGGCTTTGTCCTCATCCATTTATCATTCATTCATTTATTCATTCACCTCACTACTTCTTAGGTTTAAGAAGGAAACTAAGATAAGTTTATCTTATTGTAATTTAATGGACAAGTACAACATTTGATATACAATGAATGTTCAGTAAATAATTATTGAGTGAGAATCTCTCTCTCAACAAAAAAATATTGATTTTACTCACAGAATTCAACACTGATTTGCTTTGTCTTATTTATCAAGTAATTATTATCTATTTCCTCATTTTACCTTCAGATCCTGAAGTTTATTTCATGATGATGTACAAGAGTAGGTGCCCTGATGTACTCATGTATGTCTCCTTAATTTAATGCAATCTCTCCTTTACTCAATAAATACTTTCAATTTCAACCCAGGATTAAATAAAATAAAATAGACAGGATATCTCTCTTATCTTTTATTATTTTGCTAATTTTTAAGTCCTTTCTGCCCATAGATAGTAAGTTCCAGAAACATGAGAAAAGTTTAAAATTTTTTGTACCTATTATTTAACAGTAAATGCCAATGAATGGGGTCCATTAGTGGTGACATTAAGTGGTGGGGGCGGGTGAGTTAGCATATGTCGGTATCTATTTGCCAGAAATTTTGTATTTAATATTTTATGTAATTTTCACAGTAAGAATTCAGGTTAAAATGCTTGCCTAGGTTTACACAGTTAGAATTTCTAAGGTTGTCTGCTCTTTATTCCTACATCCATATGTCTGCTTCTACAGCTATGAACTCTTTTTTAAAATCCTCTCTATGAATTAACATGTATATGATTCCCAAATAATTTCTACTTTGTTCTCAATTTTCCTTTAAAATGAGAAAAGAGAGATATTTCTACTTATTACAGATCATTAATGTAATTTCCCAAAGGGCAATAGAAAGGACCTGGGCCATTCCATTAAATAATCCCAGTTTGTCTGTCTGTCTTTTTTTTCCTTTCCATAATTTTGCTGTTGTTGTTGTTACATTTATTGGGGTGATATTGGTTAGTGAATATTACATCGGTTCCAGGTGTACAATTCTATAGGACATCATCTATGTGTTTTATGTGTTCATCACCCAGAGTCAGTTCTCTTTCCATCACCATATATTTGAGAGTCTGTCCCTTCTCTCCCACCCACTATACCTAAACCTTCAGTTAACCACTAAGCACTGAACTACTGATTGTGTCCATGAGTTTTTGTTTCTTTATTGCTTTCAGTTTTTTGTTCCACATATAAGTGAAATCATATGGTTCTTATTTTTTACTGTGTGACTTATTTTGCTTAGCATGATTGTCTCAGGGTCCTTCCATGTTGTCATTAATGGCCCTATTTCATCTTTTCTCATGGCTGAGTAATATTCCATTGTGTAAATGTGCCACCATTTCTTTATCCAGTCATCTATCAAAGAACACTTTGGCTGTTTTCATGAATTGGCCACTGTGAATAGTGCTATGATGAACATCAGGGTACTTTATGAATTAAGGTTTTCAAATTTGGCGGGTAGATATACAGAAGTGGGATTGCCAGGTCATATGGAAACTCTATTCTTAGTTTTTTGAGGAACCTCCATACCTTCCTCCATAGTGCTTGTACCAGATTGCATCCCACCAGCAGTTTATGAGGGCTCCTTTATCTCCACACCCTCTTTAATACTTGTTGTTCATTGTCCTGTTGTCAATGGCCATTCTAACAGATGTGAGGTGGTATCTCATTGTGGTTTTGATTTGCATTTCTCTAATACCTAGTGAAGTTGAGCATTTTTTCATGTGTCTATTGGCCACTTGTATGTCTTCCTCGTAGAAGTGTCTGCTCAGGTCCTCTGACCATTTTTTAATTGGATTATTTGTTTTTGTTGTTTTTGTTGTTGAGTTGTACAGGTTCTTTATATATTTTAGATATTAGTCCCTTATCAGAGGCATTGTTTTCAAATATTTTCTCCTATTTAATTTGTTGTCTGTTTACTTTGTTGATGGTTTCTTTTGCTGTGCAGAAAGTTTTTAGTTTGATTTAGTCCCATTCATTTATTTTTGCTTTTACTTACCTTGCCTTTGAGATCAGGTTCATAAGGTCCTCCCTAAAACCATGGTCTGTGAGTTTAGTAGTGATGTTTCTTATATACCTACGATTCATCTTGATAAAGTGGATTCTCAAACTTTGTCATTGAAATAGCTGTGGACATTCCTACACAAAAAAGTTCTTTACTCACTCAAATAATATATTTGTTTGCCATAAACGTTTTACCTCATAAACTCAGAAAATTTAGGAAACTGGAGAAAATGGAAAGATCATTTAATTCAGTTCTTTTATTTTGAGTAAAAGGGCTAAGCTAGATAAAATTTTTCTAATATAACACAAACATTATGTTGCTTCCTTAAAGGAGCTGATAATACTCTGTGTTAGAGGTGTTGCAACTGAGACCTTTGATCTATAAAGACAACTTCAGGAGGAATTTTGCATTCAAATAATTTTGCCAAGTTCCCTGTGGAAAATCCAGTAAGGGCTGACGGTATTGTGAACTAGAAAGAGGTAATATTCTAGCTAGGGAGGTTGAATCCACTCAGAAAAGTATAGAGATTAAAACTTGATTTGTAGTGTGTGAAGACTTAGGTTACATATATAAGCATGGAGAGAATAAAAATTAAAATCAACGTCTTTTGACTTCTAGTTTATGTCCTTTCTTATCTCAGCTGAATCATTATATCTTAAGCACCACAGTTTAATTGTAAACAAATAAAAAATAATATACCAATAAATACTGTACACAGATTCAGTCACCTATTTTGTTTTTGTGTCATGAAAATATTCTGGTAATAATTTTAATTTATATTTGCTAAAATGCACAATAAAAAAGCTGTTATTATTTCTCAGTCACACATTTTTATTGAGAATAAACTATTGGCTTTGAATTTGGAAAAATTAGTAAATTATATTATGGACTCAGCAAAGTCATGTAGATTTTCTGTCCCCAATTTAAAAATATTTACTTTTAATAACAATGTAGATTTTTAAAAATTAAATACAATTTAAAGCAAATTTTAACTTCATTTAATTTAGAGAAGTATACTCCTATATCTGTTTTCAATAAGATACAAATTATCTGGCTTAACTTTATCCTCCCACTAATTTATTTTCCTTAGGAACTATTAATACTGAAATATCAAAATAATGTTAATTATTAATGGAGCTTATCCAAAGGAAGCCTCTTTTTGTTTTCCAGGGCAAAATAGCTCCTTAAAAGTCATTTTTACCTTAACACTACAAACAACTTTTACATCA
Source organism: Lyroderma lyra (assembly GCA_004026885.1). NCBI lineage: Eukaryota > Metazoa > Chordata > Mammalia > Chiroptera > Megadermatidae > Lyroderma > Lyroderma lyra. The sequence goes on from PVJL010004225.1 coordinate 20,835, forward strand.
AGAGCAAAGAAAACTTAAGGCTTTTGAATCGGTTACTAACAAAGTTTTTTTGAGAATCTATGTTTCTAGCAATGTGATTATCAGAAAAAATTAAAAGGAATCAAATAAATATAATTAAAAATATTTTAAAATGAAATTTTAGAAAGTGGCTTATTAACATGGAAGAAAGAAGCCAATTATTCTCATCTTTACTAGAAAATTAGTCATAAGTACACACTTATTTCTAGATAAACTTGCTTTTTTATTAAGACAATAATTATGCACCTTCACCCTAAACAGTGTAACATTTCTTGTTTTTTGAAAATTACGCTTAATAACTAAAGTCAATAGATAGCAAAAAGATCTAATTTTAACGAAAAACCTTAGTCTGTTTCCTGCACTTTTAATAGAGCTGAGAAATAAGAGCAAGAGTGAATTAATTTCCATAGTCTTTAAATTCTACTCCCTCATTCTCAGGTTGTGGTTAATGATTAGTAAAATGACAGGACTTCAGTTATTCAGCAGAAAATAACCAAGTAAATGAGCAAACAGGAATGAGAAAAAGGACATGGATAATTACAAAATAATTAATTTGCTTATCAATAATTAAGTACTGTCCATGCTTTTGTGAGAATAAAGAAATAAGCAATGAGATAAAACTGCATTTTTCTTGTAGAAGTAGCTTCTTTCATAGCCTATGTGAACTATTGTTTGTTTTCTTATTTATGTGAAGCTTCTACTAAGTTTTTACTTAGATATTTTATTTCTACAACATAATGACTAGATTCATCCGCTTTTTGTTAGAGAATGCATTTTAGTTCTAGGTTGGTACCATGGTCACAAGAAAACTTAATTATTTTATCTGTAACCAAGACCTTCTCACAAATAATTTAGGAGCATAAAATCATCTATTTAAATGAACATGACCTTCCTGACATGAAATACTTACTGTTACCAGAATCTTTCAACATGGCATGTTGCTATTGTTTACATGTATTCCCTTGATTGGTATATTCTGTGAATCGTAAGCAGAATTTAGAATATTTTAGAACAGGGGTCGCCACATCTTTTCTGTAATAGGTCAGATAGTAAATACTTTAGATTTTGCCTGTTGTAACTACCCAACTTCATAGTTTCAGCACAAAAACAAACAAATAAACAAACAAAAAAGGACATATACTATATGAGTATATCTACAAATTATTTGCCTGTGTTCCAATAATATTTTATTTACAAAATCAGGTAGTGGCCAAAATTAGTGTGCAAGTCATAGCTTGCTAACCCCTTATTTAAAAAAAAAGTAGAGACACTCTAAAGGAGCTATAATCCTAGATGCCCTTGTTTCATAGAACATCAAACTTACTATAATACAAAGTTAAAATATAATTGGTAGAAGAAAAGGCCAATGAAAGAAGTGATAAAACATTAATTTTTAAATGATATTCTATGGCTCTCTCTCAAATACATAGCATATATATATTCATACATATTCTTTTGATATAATAATGTCTTACATTATTTTAACATATTAAATAATGGCATCTTATTTTTTTCAGTAAACTTTTGAGGCCACTGTGAGCTAGGCATATTGCTAAGCCAATTAATAAATTTTAAATGTGAAATATCCACATTACAATCTGCTTTATATAATGGTTGATATCTAACATATCTGTTAAGGTGATTACTTAATGAATAGAAAACAGATTCCTTCATTTTAGCCATTTCAACAGATCAATACATTCTGCTCACTTGTATTTAGATAGTATAGAAGTTCAGCATGCCGATGACACAGTAAATTCTAAATAAAATGTTCTTGGTGGAATTCTAGATATCAAAACTTAAAATTTTAATGAACTAAAATCAATTTTATTCGTTTTATGGATTTCACTTCAATACTTTAACTTACTAGGGGATATTTAATATATCGAATTAATACTTTTGTTTCAGTATTTTTTGAGTGTCTGTATGTCTATATGTTTTTAACACTAAAAACATTTTTGTGTTGATATAATTGAATTTGTGCTTTGGTATTCACATATTTTCTAAATCCTTCTATTCATCTTTTTAACTGACCTAAATAGTAAAAGATTTGAAATTTTGTCCATTATTTTTTATTAAATCTGTCATTAAATCCCATGTAGTAATCAGGATAATCTCCAGTAGGGAGCAACACACAGGGGTAAAATTAAATGTTTGGAGTATGTGGTAAAACACAAAAAACATGCCCTGGAAGTTTTTTGGAGTTGGATAAAGTTGTGGTGGTGGAGTGGCAATGAGAATAATAACCAAGAGATATGGCATCTAAAATCTACATGATATTCCAGGCTTGAGTTCATTATTAATTCGCAGCAGATAATGCAGTGCCATTAGGCAGGCAGCAGCCCCCAGGGAATGTATTTTATATTATGTGGAGAAGAGCAGGGTCATGTACCAACAGCGGCCCCAACACAGGCTCTAGCTAGGCAGCTGAAGGACTGGGAGGTAGGTTTTAATAAGTACCATTCTCCTAATGATTTCTAGAAACCAGGGATAGCCTAATCTACATAGAATGTTAAGGATCCTCTTATACAGAAACAGGCCAGGTTATGTCCATGCCCTCTTGGTAAATGAAGTAACTATTGATATGCTGCCAAAGTGATTCTCAGTAGTTTCAGGGCAGGAGAAAAATATCTAGGAATCTGCAATGAACAGCTTATCTTAGGTACAGAAATTATTAACACATAGTGATTCATTGAAAAGCTAGAAACTGAGCAAGGACTGATACATGGTGATTATAGGAAATGCAAGAAGCTTAGAGCACATGGCAAGACATAGTACTCTTCCTTTCAAAGCATTTTTTTGATGAATGCCAAGTTAAAGTATAAACTCCATTAAAAAATGGAAAAGCAAGTTTTTCTCCCAGATTAGTCTCACGATTTACGTAATTTATTATATTTGCAACACTATTATTAACTATTTTCTCAGGTCAGTTTTAACATTTCTTATACAACAAAGTATTTTCTAACTTAAAAAAAACAGTATAAATATAACTTTTACAATCTTGATTTTCACAATTTTTAACTTTAGGAGAAAAAAATTCTTTCTGTATCTATTTGGTTGCTAGTCTTTTAACTGCAAATATGTAGTCACACTGAACTTATTTAAATATTGAGATAAATTCCACCATTGGTTGCCACACTTCCTCCAGGGCTCTGCATTTATTTATTTATTAGGTTCTCTAAATTGTATGCTTGGTTTAAATAGCTTCAGGCAAAAATACAATAAAATTGCATTAGTTTAAAATATAACCAGCATCAGCAACATGAAAACATAATAGTAAAACAGCATGATTATGTACATATAAACATAGTCATCATTTTAACACTCCACTGGGACAAGCCATATTACAATGATAGATTGTGTGCCAAGACCTGAAGCTTAAGCAGCTGGGGCTCTGAGGAACCACACAAGACCTGGAACTCAAGTTGTAATAGTTGTCATAGGTTCCTTACAAGGAATGTGGCTTGTCATCCAGGGGAAAATCAACAACTGTTAAGGGAATCTGGTTTTATTTTGCAAGATTAAGAAGAAATAAAACTCCATAGCATTTTTCTGTTTTCTGGAAGAAATGGACAGCATTTCTAAGCATCAACGCATATCCAAACCTAACAAACATTAAAAAATAGATTTGGGGTATTTTTAATTTCTTGTGATGGGGTGGGATGAAAAGTGAAAATGGAAGGAATATAAAAGAGTGTGTGTATGTTTGTGAGTGTGAGAAAGAGAGAGGAAGAGAGAGAGACGGTCCACCTAATTTTAGTGTAAACTTGGAGTGTTCAAGCCGAAGTAATACATGTGTTAATAACCACTTGCAAATGCAGTGAATCTTACAGGTTGTTTTCCCTTTCTATTTATTGTCTAAATGCTCCCAAAGTCATCTATATAAACATATCAAAATCAAGCTGAAGGCCTTTCTGCATTCCAAGTTGCCTTTAGGGTTAAGTCCAAACCATTTAGCATAGCAAACAAAGCCACTAAAGGTCTATCCATTGCCCACCTTCCTAGTTTTCTTTCTCCCTACCTCCCAGGTTACACGAAGTTTTTTATTTGTTTGGTTTTGGTTTTGGGGTTCTTTTGTTAGACTTATTGGGGTGACATTTGTTAGCAAGAATTACATAGATTCCAGGTGTAAAATTCTACAGTGCATTGTCAATTTGTTGTATAATAAGTTCACCACCTAGTGTGAGTTTTCTTTCCATCACCTTATATTTAGCTTCCCCTCCCTCCTCTCCCACCCCTCCCCCTTCTGCCATCCCCTCCCAACTTGTCCACAAAGAAATTTCAAACTATTGATTGTATCCATGTTTTTTTGTTTGTTTGTTTTTTCTGTGTTGCTTTCAGTTTTATATTCCTCATATGAGTGAGGTCATACAGTTTTGATTTTTTCTGTCTGGCTTATTCTGCTTAGCATGATGATCTCTAGGTCCATCCATTTTGTTACAAATGGCAATATTTCATCTTTTCTTATAGCTGAGTAATATTCCATTGTGTATATGTACCACAGCTTCTTTATCCAGTCATCTATCAAAGGACAATTTGGTTGTTCCAGGACTTGGCCACTGTGAACAGTGCTGCGATGAACATTGATTGGGGTATATATATTTTTGCAGATTAAGGTTTTCATTTTTGGAGTAGATCCCCAGATGAGGGATTGCTAGGTCATACGGTAACTCTATTCTTAATTTTTTGATGAATCTTCATACTATACTCCGTAGTGATTATACTAATTTACATTCCTACCAACAATGTATGAGGATTCCTTTTTCTTCACACCCTCCCTAACACTTGTTATTCCTTGTCTTGATAACAGCCATTCTAACAGGTGTGAGGTAATATCTTGTTGTGGTTTTGATTTGCGTGTTCCTTATAACTAGTGAAGTTGAGCATTTTTTCATATATCTATTGGCCAGTTGAATGTACTCATGGAAAAGTGTCTGTAGGGGCTCTGCCCATTTTTTTGTTGGATTGTTTTTCTTAAATTGTTGAGTTGTATGAGTTCTTTATCATTTTAGATATTAACCCCTTATCAGAAACATTGTTTGCAAATATTTATTTTTCCATTTAGTTGCTTGCCTCTTTGCTTTGTTGATGGTTTCTTTTGCTGTGCAGAAACTTTTTAGTTTGATATAATCCCATTCATTTATTTTTGCTTTTACTTCTCTTGCCTTTTAGGTCAAGTTCATAAAGTCCTCTCTGATCCCAAGGTATATAGGTTTAGTATGGATGCTTTCTTCTATGGAGTTTATTGTTTGGGGTCTTAAGGAGGTCTTTGATCCATTTTGAATTTATTTTGGTATATAGTAATAGTTTGCAGTCCAAACTCATTGTTTTGCATGTAATTTTCCAATTTTCACAGCACCATTTACTGAAAAGGATTTCTTTTCTTCATTGTATATTTTTAATTTCTTTATCAAAAATTATCTGTCCATGTATTTGTGGGTTGATTTCTGGGTTTTCAGTTCTCTTCCATTGGTGTGTGTGTCTGTTTTTCTGCCAATACCATGCTATTTTGATTATTGACACTTTGTAGTATACATTGAAATCAGGGAGTGTAGTGCCTCTAGCCTTATTCCTTTTTCATCAGATCGCTGACAATGTCTATGGGATTGTGATGGGGATTGAGTAATTAGGCCATGTTGACAATGTTGATTCTTTTAATCCATGAACATGGAATATCTTTCCAATTTTGTGTGTCCTCAATTTCTTTTAATAGTGTCTTAATAGTTTTCAGTGTATGTCATTCACCTGTGTTAACCCTATTCCTAGGTATTTTATTGTTTTTGTTGAAATGATGAAAGGTATTGTTTTTCTCATTTCTCTTTCTGAACTTTCATTGTTGGTATATAAAAATGTAATGGATTTTTGTGCATTAATTTTGTATCCTGCAACTTTACTGTATTCATTTATTGCTTCTAATAGTTTTCTTGTAGAGTCTTTAGAATTTTCTATATAAAGGATCATGTCATCTTCAAAAAGTGACAGTTTAACATCTTAGCTCACAATTTGGATGCCTTTTATTATTTTTTTTTCCTCTTGCCTGATTGCTCTGGCTAGAACTTCCAGTACTATGTTGAACAGCAGTGGTGGCAGAGAATATCCTTGTCCCCGATTTTAAAAGAACGGATTCCAGTTATTCACCCTTCAAATACTATTAGCTGAGGGTTTATCGTATATAACCTTTATTATGTTGAGGTATTTTTCTTCTATACTCATTTTATCAAGCATTTTGTTCATAAATGGATGTGGTATCTGGTCAAATGTTTTCTTCTGCATCAATTGATATAATCATATGGTTATTATCTTTTATTTTGTTTATGCAGTGTATCACGTTAATTGATTTGCATATGTTGAACCATCTTTGTGCCCCTGGGATAAATCCCACCTGATTGTGATGTATAATCTTTTTAATACATTGTTGTATTCTGTTTGCTAGTATTTTGTTTATGATTTTTGCATCTGTGTTCAACACAGATATTGGTCTATAGCTTTCTTTTTTCTGTGTGTTATCCTTACCAGACTTTGGTATTAGGATAATGTTGGCCTCATAGAATGAATTGGAAAGTTTTGCCTCTTCTTCAGTAAGAGTATGAGGGTGATTGGTTTTAATTCCCTTTGAATGCCTGGTATTAATAAAACTCATTAATAAGACTGTCTGGTCCTGGATTTTTTCTTTTGGGGAGGTTTTGGATGATTATTTCAATTTCCTTACCATATTGATTGGTCTATTTAGATTATCCACTTAGACTGTGTTTGTAGAAACTTGTCCATTTGTTTAGGTTGCTACATTTGGTAGCATATAGCCCTTCATGGTATTGTTGTATGATCCTTTATTTTCTGTGGTATTAATTATAATTTCTCTTGTTTCATTACTTTGGTTATTTGCATCTTTTCTATTTTTCCCTTGGTGAGACTAACCAATAGTCTGTCAATTTCATTATTTTGTTTAAAGAACGAGCTCTTTGTTGCATTGTTTTATTTTCTATTGTTTTTCTGTTCTCCATTCATTTCATTTAGTTCTCCAATTTTTATTATTTTCTTCCTTCTGCTGATTTTGGGGTTTTTTTGGTTCTGCTTTTTCTAATTCTTTAAGATGTGATGTTAGGTTGTTTACTTGTGATTTTTTTTTGTTTGTTTCTTGAGTTGACCTATAATCATAAAAATTTCCCTCTCATTACTGCTTTTGCTACATTTCAATAATTTTGATATGTAGTGCTTTTATTATCATTAGTTTCTATGTACTTTCAATTTCTTCATTTATTTCTTCTTTGATCCAGTTACTTTTTTAAAAAAATATATATATTGTTTAATCTCCTTGTAGAGGTATTTTTTTCTGTTTTGTTGTTGCAGTTGATCTCCGATTTCAAAGCTGTGTGCTCAGAGAACACTGGGTATGATTTCAGTCTTCTTAGATTTGCTAAGGCTAGTTTCTTGACCCAGTATGTGGTCTATCCTTGAGAATGTTCTATGTGCACTAGAAAACAATGTATACTCTTGTGTTTTAGGATGAACCTTTAACTGTCAATTATGTGCAATTTTTGTAATGTGTCATTGAAAGCTGCTATTTCCTTATTTATTTTCTGTTTGGATGATCTGTCCATGGCTAACAAAGGGGTTTTTAGGTCCCCCATTGTAACTGTGTATTTTGTAAGTTTTTACTTTTAGTTCTGTTAGTAGTTGTTTTGTAAAATTTGGTACTTCCTGGTTGGGGGCATATATATTCATAAGTGTCCTGTGTTTTTGTTGTATTGTCCTTATTATCATTATAAAAAGTCTATCTTTGTTTCTTATTACCTTTTTTATCCTGAAGTCTGTTTCATCTTATTTTCTAATTCAGTCTGCTATTCCTTGCCTTTTTATTGGTAAGTTCAATCTATTTATATTTAGGGTGATGATTGATATATGAGGATTTCCTAAAGCCATTTTATCTTTTGTTTTCTTATAGCTTTTTGTTCCTATGGCTTTGCTTTTTCTTTCAATTATTTCAGTTTGATGATGTTCTAGCATGTTTTTTCTGTTTTCTCTTTTGTTTTTTGTTATATTTCCCAATTATGAATTTCTTGGGGGTTGTTACCATGAAGTTTAGGTAAAAGCAGGTTTCATATATGCAGTTGTTTTTTTTTCTTAAACATAGTCCTAATTTCATTCTCTTTTGAAAATTTAAATTTTTACTTCCTCCTCTTTTATGTTTTTGTTGTCCCATTTTACGCCTATTTATTTTTACTTTTTGTTTCAGGTCGAATAGCCTCCTTCAGTATTTCTTGAAATGCTGGCCTTGTGCTGAAGAATACCTTCAGGTTCTAAATGTTTGAGAGTCTTACTCCTCCTTCGTATCTAAAAGTTAACTTTGCTAGATAGATTATTTTTGGCTGATAATTTCTCTCAGTATTTTAAATACTTGATTCCACTCCCTCCTGGCTTGCAGAGTTTCCATTCAGAAGTCTGATGACAGCCTGATAGGCTTTCCTTTAAGGTTATGATTTTCTATTCCCTGGCTGCTTTGAGGATTCTTTCTTTATTTTTGATGTTTGACATCTTTAGCACAATGTATCTTGAAGAAGGTCTGCTAGAATTCAGGTAGCTAGGGGTCCTTTTTCCTCCTTGGATTTGAAGTTCCAGTTCTTTCCATAGATTCAAGAAGTTCTCATCTACTATTTTTTTAAGCAAATTCTCTGTTCTTATTCTGTTCTCTGCTCCCTCCAGAATACCCATTATCCTTATGTTGCTCTTTTTAATGTAGTCAGATGGTTCTTGTAGAACTCTTTCATTTCTTTTAACTCTCAGGTCTCTCTTTGCTTTCTTCTGTGACATTTCCTTACTTCTATCTTTGATATCACTAATTCTTCATCTGGTCATCTCTGCTTCCTATACTAGCCATTTCATTTTTCATTTGTTTTATTGTATTGTTTATCTCCAAAATTTCCATTTCTTTTTATAGCTTTTTGTTGTTGTTGTTATTAAAGTATTCCTTTAGCCCACTGATTTTCTTTCTGAGAACATTTAGCAGCTTTTCTGTGCTTAGCTGCATTTCTTTGATCTCTTTGAGTGTTTTCAGAACTACAACCTTGAGTTTTATGTCATTTAGCTCTGGTATTTCCATATCTTTGAATTCTTTTTCTGGAGATTTTTCATTTTCTCTCTGTGCAGCTTTGTTCCCTGGGGTACTCATTGCTGTTAGAGTGTTTCTCTTCCTGGAAATAATGATTATTTTCCCCTGATAGATATGAAGAGGTTTTACTTTTGCTTCCCAGTTGGTGTTGCTGCAGCATCTTAATTATTTTCCTTGGTTATTTGGTCTTTGTACATTAAAGGATTTCCTAGAAGGTGGGCTTCTCTTTTTTTGATTCAGTTACCTTGGTCTCAGTGTACCTCTTCTCTGGGAGGACATGGTGGGCAATGATACTATATGACTCTGAGATCCCAGTGCAGGCTGAAGTTGCCACACAGTTTCTCTCAACCCCACTGCTAGCTTGAGAGGAAAGGGTGGGGACCAGCTTTGTTAGGAGAGTTGCAATATTATTATTATTATTATTATTATTATTATTATTATTATTATCATTATTATTTTGCAGTGCAGGGTATGGTGGTTTCCAGATTGCAACTGACCATATGCAGACACTAGATGGAGTTGGGAGATGGGGAAGCTTTGGGAGAGAGTAAAGAAAAGTATTCAGATTTTGTGTCCATGGCTGTGCAGCACTTTGGCTTGGGCCTTAACTTGTCCTGGGCCAAGCAGCATTACAGCCACCTGCACTGTGCTCCAGCCACCCATTCCACAGTCCAGCCTCCAGTGTCCCACTCTGGCTGCCTGTGCTGTGCTCCATTCATTGGACCCACACTCTGGCCACCAGCACCACACTCCAGCTGCCAGAGTTGCGTAGTGGTCATTGGCACTACACAAGGGTTACTGGCGCTGCACTCTGGCCACCCATGCCATGTTGTGGTAGCCTGCACCACTCTCCTACTACCCATGCTGTGCTCCATGCTCCAGCCACCAGAGCCATATACCAGTCATTTGTGCTGCACTAAGCCAATGACCCTGCACTCTAGCCACTCACTCTGCACTCTGGCCATCCACACCATGTTCTAGTCACCTGCACTGCACTCCTGCCACCCACACTGTGCTCTGACTGCCCGCACCTCCACCCTTGTCAGTTCTTGGCCTCCAACCCACACCCAGGTTAGTGCTGGGCTTCAGCCTGTGTTCTCAGGTCCCTACTTTACTCTCTCTTCTACCAGTCTTCAGTCACACTCCATGGCCCTGTGTCCTCACTAATCCCTTCCCTTCTCTCCCACTTATTTCCCTTTTTCTGGCCTTTAGGTATTCTCTTGTGATGAGTGTGTCTCTTAGCTGAGGCTATGTGTTGCTTAGGGATTCCCTTGTTTGAGTTTAGTTGTTCAATTCATTGTATTTTCCAGGAGAGGTTTCAAGAATATCCCCTCATGCCACTGTCTTGATGACATCTACAATTTATCTTTTTCAAGTCTCATTTTGAATCAGGTACCCTTTAGCTGTGACATTCAGATATAGCCTAACGAATATTTCCATCCTCTGACTATATTGTTCAAGTTCACTCCACAAGTTCAAAAAAATATTTTTCTCCATTTACAAGATTTTTAAGTATGTTTTCTGTGGCTTGCACTATCAACAACAAAGATGGTTTGTGTGCCATATTGTGTAACATTTGGTAATAATTTTTTATGTCATCAATGCCATTAGATTCCAATTTAGCTATACTTAAATCTAATTGATGCCACTTAGTATGTTTTGGTATTTTTGTTAACACTTAATATATTTGTAAATTTATTACCATGTAACAAACATTTAAAATAAAAATGTCATTTATATACAAAGCTGCTCAAAATATTATTATTAAATGCATAAAATAGTCAAAATATGAACTTTTTATTTCTTGTGGCTTTTCTACACATTTTGAAAAATGAAGTAAATTTATACAGTGAAAGGGTTAATCTATCCAGATTTCTGAGTTAACATAATCTTCTTGAGAATTATCTATTATGTCATTGAGCTAAGGGTTGAGGACCATGATTTTAAAAAAACTAAATGTTTGAAACCAAGTTCAAAATATATTTAATAGAGTTGAAATGTTATTCTGACAGTAATTATTTAAATATGAAATGTTTTCCATTATTATTGACATATTTGAGGCAATGTGGTTCCTGAAGAAATAAACGATGGGCAGAGGAGTAGAAACATAGTGTGGAATTTGGTGTAATTTATTTACTTTTACTTAAGCTAATGAAGTGTTTCCTAGATTAACTAATTTTAAATGTACAATGTTATTTCTTATCAAAATGTCCTTGCATATAACTATTCTGTTTATTTATTTATTTAGCCCTCTGATCATTTCTAGGAATAATCTAAGCTGTAACCTGGAAATTAAAGGTTATAAAGGGAATGGGCTTGAACAAAAGCAGAATACAGATTAGTAATGTAAATAAATTTGAGAGTGAAATTGGTGCAAACAAGTACATATTATGAAAAATAAGCCATAAATTTGGCTCTAAATTCTAAGATGCTATTGAACAGAGAGAAACATAATGAATTTGAGGATTTTTCACAAATATCTATTTAAAAACTCATAAAGAAGAAAAACTAGTAAAATTAGTATTAATACTGAAGCAAAAGTGAAATAAATGTTTTCCTACAGCTTTTTAGAAGTAGATTCAAAAACATTTCTTTTTCCACCTAGGGAAAAAGAAAAACATTTGCAATAGAAAAAAAAGCAATAGAAATTAGTATCTTTTTCTCTCCATTATGACAAGGAGTTTTTAATACAATTTATTCCAACCTCACATAAAGCAGGTAGTTGTAGTTACACCGCAAAAAAGCTAGTGCAATAATCTTAACATTTTAAAAAACTGGAAGATGTAGATTTTTAAAGCAAATTTTTAGATTTTTAAAAGGTCAATAGTGTATTTGCCAAATTAAACATCATGAGGGACCAAGTCAACATATGAGCTGCTAGTCTTTACCTTTTATTTAGAGAATGTAGAAAAATCAACATACTGTCTCTTCCATTATTTAAGTATTTGGAATCACTGAGTGATGATTCCCTAAAATACAACTTTTATATGTTTTCTGTTGAGCTCATACTACAGGTTATAAGATTCAGCTGAGCCAAGATCTGTTTTATTTTGTTTTCAAGGAAGGTTAAATAGTGGAAAAGTAACCAAAGACCATTTCACTGCTGTATGGAAATTGGCTTCTTCACCATAAAATTACTTAGAGAGCTAAATAGGTCTTGGAACTATATTTGATTTTTCTTTTTTCATTTTCTTGAGTAGTGAAATCACATAAGATTTTCCAATTACCTTTAAAAAAATCCTAGATTTGAACACTATACCTTGTTTATGAAACCAACCCTATCATTCTTTAGCACTGTAGTAGTTAAGCTATACTGCTAAATAAGGAACTCTGCAGATACTAAGTTAAATACAGTGAAAAGTTGCTGTATCGTAGTTCATATATATCTTCCGAATGTGTGGAGACTATACACCATCTTAATTGCTTGTGTGTACACATGCATTTTGTTTAATCAAGAAGCCTCTGTTTATCCAAATGCACAATGATTTAGATGACTAGGAAAGAAGAAAAAGAAAATCTGTGGTTTTACAAGAGACCACAGAGGCAGCCTAAACTCAGGGCCTTCTCTGTAAATTGGGTGTGATTACTATGTTCTTAGCAGTGGTTACTTTTGAAAATAGCTCTATAGGTTTTCCATGAATTGAATTGGAATTCCTATTTACTCTTGCTTTTTAAAATTTTTTTAATGTTTTAGTTATTTGTTATTATCATCATTACTGCTCTAGAAATATTTGGGAAACGGAGTCAAATCAATTTTGAGCATCTTTATGATATTGTTATCACCTGACATAATATAGTTAGTGAACATCTTTAAAGGAAAAATATAGGAACTGAACTATTTATGTATTAGAAAATAACTGCAACAACAAAATTTTATAGTTAAAACAATTTACAGATATCCAATTTATTCCTCACAACAACCCTACAGATTCTCCACTTTCCAAATAGGGGTTTTAAAAGATTAAGTAGCTGCCTTGGTGATATAAAACACTTATTATTAGCTTTGACCTTAAATGAATCTAATCTCAACTCATAACTACATAATTCCTACCAAACCAGCACATTAAGTAATGGGTAACTCACATGAACCTGTTTCAAATTTATCATAATGATATAGAATAATAGCTGCTGTACATATAATATAGATTAATTGCTGGGTATAGCTATATAAGACAATAAATTTGTTACCTAAAAACATTGGTATAGAAAAAAATGTACTAAGATATTTTACAAAATAATTTGGAGATGCTGGTTTCTATGCTCCCTCATAATATTAGATATCAATAAAATTTAATATACTGATAAATTAAGTTGTTCAATTGTTACACTGTAAACCATCTACATCCTCAATATTTTAATGTTCTTGCTCTTGCGTATACTTACCTGAATATTTTAACCTATATTTTAATTATTAAATTTTGCAGAATAATCTGAGTACTGTATAAATTATTAATTGAGAAATTGAAATTGAATGTATGGTACTTCATTAAATTCTTATGTGTATGTGCTCTGATTCTAGATTTGAAATTATACCTCCTAAAGTATTGTGTTTATTATAGGTTTTGTTGGTTTTGCAAAATTTTTATGCTATTCTTTAAAGATTTTGTTAGTCAGAAAGTATTTATTATTTGGTTAGTTACCTCATTAGAGTCTGAAATAAGTTATGTAGATGAATGTCAGAAGATCAACCAAAGTCAATATTTACAGTACAATGTGAAACCTGTTTTATGTGCCATAAAGAACAGCCAGCCCTACAAAGATCTCATTGTTAAGGCACTAATTAAAATCACAATAGAATATTGCTCTTTCTATTTTTTCCTCATTTAAGTGGCAATTTCAGAAATCAACTGATGAATGGATAAATAAAATGTGATCCATGCATAAAATGAACTACTACTAAACAATAAAAACTGTTATAACAACAACAAAAAAGAAATTCTGAGGGAGACTGGAAATCATATTCTCTAATTATTAATGTTTCTAAAACATATCTTAAAATAGCAGAGAGTATTATAACTATTAAACAACTGAAGTGAATATACAAGGGCTGTCCCCGCCAAATTCAGCCATAAATACCTCTATTTTCATATTACATGGCTGGATATTTTCCAGACAGCCCTTGTATATACTCTCTATCCTCATAATAATGCCTAAAGAAAGAATAAAGATTTTTTAAGTTATTAAGTAAAATCATAATTTCTTTCTTGTCTTCTTTTTTCTGCCTCTTTCTCCCTCATTTTTATTTAAGAGATTCATTCTCCTGTTGGTTGTAATGGGAATGAATTTCAGTGCCACCCTGATGGAAATTGTATTCCTGATCTGTGGCGCTGTGATGGGGAAAAAGATTGTGAAGATGGTAGTGATGAAAAAGGCTGCAATGGTACCCTACGATTGTGTGACCATAAAACCAAGTTTTCCTGTCAAAGTACAGGTAAGTAGAACATTGGGTTTACCTTTTACCTTAGGCTTCTTGGATATAGAATTCTTTCACTCTGTCCCCATTTCATATCTCACCTTTGCGAAAGGGATTTTTGTGCTTCTAATAGGTTTGCTCACATTCTATGCATAACAATAATAATAATAGCTATCATTTATTGAGAACTGTCTATGGACCTGTTCAAGTTCTGAGAATGTTCTCTGAATGAAATTTTACATCATGCAAGTCACAATGAGAAAACTGAGGCCTAGAGAAGATTTTAACTCACTTAAGTTAAAAATATAAATAAAAAGAAGTGTTAGCTTGCTGTTTCACAGAGCTAGCACGGCAAAGTAGAGATTTGAAACAAAGCAATCTGGATTCAGAGTCTAGTTGAAGAGACAATGTGCTAAACCCACAGACACCATCTCCTTTCCATTAATATATCCTCACAACAGAATTCAATGAAAATAGGAAAGACAATTTTATACATTTATTTTCAACTAGTTTTCTCAATTTTATTGTGCTTTTACTGGATTCCATGAGGATGAAGGTGATGAATGTCACTGAAACCTTTGATTTGTTCTAAGAGTTACTGAGACTTTTATTTATATTTTTATGAAGCTATTCTATTATTATGACATTTTCATTTTGTTTTCCTATGTATGGTTGATATCACCTGACATGATAAACTAACTTATTTGTTTCTCTCTATATATCAGATTATGAGAGAAAAATAGATTACAATGAACTATTGTGGTATAATTAGTGAAATGGTTAGTATTATTAAAATAGCCAATGGAAATACTTTTCTGTAAATTTCAAGGTATATTCTTGAATCTTCTCTTCAATTGCTTTTTCAATGTGAAATTGCTTTTTAATTGCTTAATTACGAACTCCTAGTGATTGATTTTGCTCCCTATTAAATATTTCAACCAAATGATAAAACTGAAAAGTTATTATAGTTGTGATTAAGCAAACATTATGGAACCCACATGATACATGGGCATTTAAAGATATAAAAGGAATGTGTTTCTTTGCTTAAACACATGTCCTGGTTACAATTAAACATTCAAATAATAAATATTGAAATAAATATAAGCTAACATGGGCATAGAGAAATATTCCTGAGGCCCATTCATAGTGAGGAAGTTTTGTTTCCAAAGTGAATATTTTTCCAACACTATTTTTCATAGTTATGTAACTTTTCAGTTTTTAAATGAAGGGTCTTAGTTTTGAAGTTATTGCTTAGAGGAATGTGGCTCAAGTTTAGAAATGATCTTTTTGGGACATATTATAAGAATTGAAAATTAATAGATGAATAACTTGTTAATGAATGACTTATTGACTAAATAAACAAGTTTTTATTTATTAGGCTAATTCTAATTCCAAAAATTCAATTATTTCATTCAGGTTAACATTGTTCTAAACATATATAATGTATATTTCCCCCCATATTGCTTCTGGCATTTACTTGACTGGGCTAATGTTGAAATATATCAGAAAACAGTCAACAACAGTTATAAATAAGGAAGTGGCAAGACTATATAGTGAAGCAAAATATAAAGTGACCTGGAAAAGCTTAAGTCCAAACCAATTGAATATGCTATCAAGATTTAGCAAATATTCAGGTAAAACATAAAATCAGGTAGAAATTTCTTTATGAAGAAATAACAATTTCATAATGAAGGAAGTTTTAAAAGCTATGTTAGTTAAAACTGGTTTCAAACTTTCTACAACAGAAAATATATGGAGAAAACATATAAATTATAAATAATAGGATTAATTAACTTAATAGAAATTTTTAAGTGCTTATAATGTATCATATATATGTGTGTTGATATTTTGCAAAGAACTCAGGAAACAGAATCTCTGAATATTTCTAATCTTCAAAATAAATCTAAAATATGATGAGGATGGCTTATGTAGAGAGGAAATAAAAACTTATTGTTCTATGCATCTTATATTCATTGGTTAGTGCCCTGGAAATTAGACTGACAATGGACAAGAAAAGAAAAAACTTAGAAGTTTATTAACATATTAACACATGCATTATGTCTATAAGTGGGAGAACACAGCAATGAATAACACTGAATGGTGGATGGGCTTATAAACATCTTAGAAAAGAAGAGTAAATTTGTAAAGAAGTGATAAGACAAAGGAAAAAGACTGAGTTTCTAAGAATGGTAAATTGTGATAAGGTAAATACAGTGGGTGCCAAAAATCTGTATATACATTTTAAGGAATGAAAAAAGCTGTATTAAAATTGTAGTACTCAATATATTACCAGTAATAAAAGATGAATACAAGTCATGTTTGACTTCTGCAATTACAAGAGATACTCAAAGTGGTTAACATCAGCATCCAGACACTTTGGACTACAGAGAAGTATGACTTGAGCAACATTGACCAAAGCATTCCCTTGTATCGCTGTGCGTACTCTTTCAATTTCTTCTGGAAGTACCACAAGTGTAGCTGATTTTCTATGGTACATCACATCCTTTAAGGTCCCCCATAGGTAGAAGTCAAGGGATGTTAAGTCAGGAGAATGTGGGGGAAACACAAATTTCACTACATTCTCAAATTTCAAATATCACTTCAAAATAGTCTTGTGTTCCTCACACAACCACTGTTCTTCCACCATTTCCTTTGACTGTCCTTCCTGTCACATGGTGATGCTAGCAGTCATTTGATTAATGCCATTTTTTTGAGCGAACATCAAGCTACATAGCACTCCCGTAATTCAATTCAACTTTGAAAAATAATGTATAAATAACATCTCTGAAAATGTGTACATATTTTTTCGTATCCACGTATCTGGTAGAATGGATAGTAGATATAGGCTAGTTAAGAAAGTTTGTGCAGCACTGACTTTCTGTCTTCGTGGCCGTAAGATGTTCCTAGGAAAGAGATTTATGGCAGTCCTCCTTTCTCAAAACTTTGTGATTTTAGTCAGATAAGGGATGCTTCACAAAGGCTTCTCTCTGTGTCTTTTACATCTCGAATGTCTTCAACTCAAAATAATTCTTATGAAGTAGTGGCATATTCTTGGGATAGCATATTTTAATTTCATATACTGGTATCTTTGGATAATTAGATACTGAGAAACACTTTAAGTGTGTGTGGATTTAGGATTTAGAATATCTATTTAATAATGCTGTAATGAAGTATCAGATGTTTTTATTTAATAGTCATCATGTAAACCAAAGTTTAATTTAAAAAAGCAGAATTGCAATAAAACTCATATGACACTTGAAAAGAGAAAAGAGATACATCATTAATAATATTGTATTATGTAACTAAAATTTACTGAAAAAGTAGAATTTAAGTATTCTCCCAGAAAAATAAGTCAACAATAAATAAATAATAAATAATAGGGAAACATGAAAAGTAATAGTTTAACCACCATTTGTTTCTAATTTAATTTGCGATTTAAGAATAGTAAACCATAATGTATGGTTTACGGTTACTATCTGAGGAGTCATAATTCACAATCATGTATGCATATTTATGGTAGACCTTTATGAATATTACAGACTTCAAAGTGAACCACAAATATAATTATTAGATTTAAAATGTGTTCACATTTATAATCTTTTTGATGTTTTAAATTCTACTTCTATTAAATTCTCAGTTTCACAACCTAAAGAACCTTTAAACTACTGAAGACTTTGAATTAAGAGTTCACATTCATTTCAAATACTTCTAAATGCTAGATTGAGCATTTAAATGTGTTCAGGGTAATCAATTTATATTTGATAGTTAAAATGGCTTTTCTTTTATACATAAATTTCCATTTTATTAATGTTAAAATGTAGGCACACTAATAAATTACTTTATTACTATAAAGAAGAAAATGAGAGCTAAATTAAGTTAAAGTATAATACAACCATTATCATTTAAGAGCTTCTATTAGCACTTTCAAAATACCCATCTTTGACCAAGAACTACACTCCCTTATGATGGGTCTTTCACACTCCACACTAGCAAATTGCAGTTATAATATAGTTGGTGAATCACAGAAGGCCATTTCAAGTTCACCCCTCATGGAAAAGCAATGCCATTCTTCAGATTGCAAAATGAAAAGAAACATTTGATAATACACAGCAGTGGAAATAAGCCCTCCAGCAATTGGTAGAAATATACATTTGATCTAGCCTTTCCACTTCTAGAAATTCATGTAAAGAACAGAAGTGTATAAAGATATATTCACAAAGATTTTTCCATATAACATTTTTTAGAGCAAAAATTTAGAAATAATACATCGCCTACCAATAGAGGAACTACTTAATAATTATAGTTCATTCACACAATGAATGACTCTAATGTCATTAAGAAGGTGTAAGAAAGAAATTCATATTAAGACAAAATTTAATTTCTTACTTTGAATACTCTCTCCACTTCTAAAAGCACACAGAGATGATGATAAAATATTACAGAAAAAAATGAGAAAGATATAGCCTTAACAAGCAAAATGTATCTCTGAGTAACAGATATAAAACAATAAAAAATGGTGAGTTGTGCTGAAGATGGATCCTCATTGGGTTGGATATGGAGGCCGGTAGAGATAAGCAGGTGTTCATATTTTAGGATTAATGGAAAATAAAGCTGTCCCACATAAAAAGTCAGGGACTGGAGCCAGGCTCAAGGCTAGAAACCAGAAACTAGAATGGAACTATTAATTTTGAAAGGAAGATAAAATGAAGCAAAATAAAACAAAACAAACAAACAAACAAAAAGTTACTGCTGGTTGCTGCCTAGGATGGTTATTTAAATGAAGTTGTGTGCTTCAAGAAACAGGAGAATATAGACATACCAATCAAGCCAAACATCTGGCTGGCTCAGAGACTAAATCTGATTAGGAACATACTTTATCATATTGGGATAGAATACCAGAAAAGACAAACGTAAGATGTATTTCTGAACCAAGAATATTGACAGCAGTGACGTGGGCTTTACTGTCATTAGAAGCAACAAGACCTACACAAAGAGGCAAGAAAGTGCATGAAGTTAGAGAGTAATTGAAAACTTTCCATTGTGAAATTGCAAACTAAACTTCTAAAATACTTGAAGAAAACTATCTCTATTAAAAGCAGCCATCAACATTAACTTCTATAATATTATTAGTCAACATTAAGCAATAATTTTAATTGAGAAATAAAAATTAAATTTACTCAAGAGCAAATAAAAATGAGGTTATGTCTTCCAAAAAAGTTTAAAATAAGTATATTTGGGGTCCTCAAAGAGAAATAGTAAAAAATAATAACTCTAAAATGAATAAGACTATAGATAGATAGATAATAGATAGATTAGATGGATAGATAGATGATAGATAATAAAAAGACAGAAAGGTATATATAGATGCAGATATAAATGACAAGCAGAATAATTATAACAGGAAGAGTTGGAGAATGAGATTTTCTATTTGAGAATTAACTATATCAACAAAGAATTTTAAATGAATTCTAAACTGGACCCAGAGAAAGTAATTTCAATAAATAACAATATATAGTTCAGTTAGAGAGGATCACAGAGAAACAGGAAATACATTAAAAAATAAGAAAAACCAGTCAAGATACATGATTGGAAAGGTTACAATAGATACTTAGGAGAAATTCAATGTGAGAATACAGTACTAACAGAAAAAACAAACAAGCGAACACACAAGAGTAGCTAGTTTCACTGAGTTGAAGAACTTGATTCCTCAAAAAAAGTACCTTCAAATTGCTGAATAGAAGTAATGCAAAACTCTATAAGTCATTTTGAGATTGCAGAACATCAGACATTGAAACTACCAGAGAGAAAATCAGAGTATCTAAAAAGGCATTAAGAAATGCTACAAGATAATTGATTAATTAGTAGCTAAGGCAAAATACTTTCAAACTAGTATTTTATTCCCTGCTAAAGTATTATTTCAGATAATTTAGATATATAAAGTATAAGGCATTTTTCTCCACATGCAACCTCACTTGGAAAATGATTACAACAATAAAGAAAGTAAGATTTAATGAGAGCAATAAGTTTAGGGAGCAGAATACAATGTTGACGAGACTAAGAAAAAAACATTTTAATGGTAAAAATGCAATCTTCAAGAAAGATTTTTTAATCTTAAATATTTTATAATTAATAACATACTATCAAATATGATACAGCAAAATTTATAGAAACCACAATGAAAAACTGGAGCAAGAAATTATACTCACTTATTTTAGCCCACCCAAAATTAAATGGGAGAAAGAATAAGAAAGGATATCAATCTAAAGAGTTAAATTTAAATAAAGCTAATAGAATAGAACTCTGTTCTTAGAAGGCAAAAAATAAATCTTTTATGAGATTCATGAAATCCCTTTCAAATGAGCAGTTATTGTCACAAATAACTTCAATAAATTCCAAAAAATAGAAATAATACAATCAAAACTTCTTGATCACAGTATAATAAATTTAGTAATTAGTAAGAGTAAACTACCCTTCCACCTGGAAATTTAATAATGAAAGAAAACAGTCTATCTTAATTCCAGAGGGAATCAAATTGAAACTGTAGAACTTTTAGAAAAACAAGATACATGCACATCAGAACA
Organism: Lyroderma lyra; assembly: GCA_004026885.1. Taxonomy (NCBI): domain Eukaryota; kingdom Metazoa; phylum Chordata; class Mammalia; order Chiroptera; family Megadermatidae; genus Lyroderma; species Lyroderma lyra. Next base: position 41,953 of record PVJL010004225.1, read on the forward strand.
TGAAGAATATGAACAAAGCATTGTTCAAAGGAAAAACTTATAAGTGTATATGCAATGTCCCAAAATTATCAGTGTAATTTTAGAATTTAATAACTTTAGAAGTATAAATGGTATAAAATTTAAAAAGACATCATTGAAATCTTTATATATGTATTTTAAACATATTTAGTTTTGTGAATCTCGAATGACAAATTTTTAAGTTTATTTCTAGTAGTTTTTCATCTTTGTTTAGAAAGATTGAAAAAAAATATTAAAATGTTTTATTTAATATTTCCAAAATTACCTGTAATTAAATCAATTTACCATATTTAAGAAATTTAAATATACTTTCAAATTATTTTATACTGTAGCATCTATATTTATAGAGTTATTAAAGTTTAAAAACCTGTTCTAAGAACCTGCATTTACATTAAGAAAATTTTTAAAAATTAAAATAAATTACTTAATAGTGTGTAACCAAGACAGTGTGCACCAGTTCTCTTTATGTTTTAATATATTTCTCAACTCTCTTGCAATTAGATTAGGGAAAAATGACTACTTCTAGCCAATGAGCTGTGAGTAGAAGTGATTATTTCACATCCTTACCCAGTCAGTTAAGCTGTAGTGAGCATCCTTCTGCTGTTTTTTTTGTTGTTGTTGTTGTGCCTAAATGACCTTTTAAATTATGGATATAAAGGGCACACATACAAACTGAAAGAACGCTACCTGACTATAAAATTTTACATAAATAAGCAATGAACCTTTATTGAGTCCAGTCACCAGATTTCAGGGTGTGTTATTGAAGCATAGTTTATTCTAATGCACTGCCAAACTCAAAAATTAGAAAATGTCAAAATAAAACAAAAGGAAAGAAAAAAATTTAGAACAAAAGCAGAAAAATAGCACAATTAGAAAATTTTTGATCCAGGTTTTTGAAAGAATAACTAAAATTTCTAATACTTTAACTGACCTAATAAAGAAAAGGCATTGTAAGTGCAGTACGTAAAATGAGAATAGGAAAGTAATCACAGTTGCTGAAGAAATTATAAAAGTTAAAGTATGCAGCATCATAGAAATGATTTTAAAACCTGTATTATTAAAATCATATACTTAAAAATATAAATTTCCAAAAATAACTATAGAGTAAAAAAGCAATTTATTTTATAAAAATAAGGAAAAATGGTTAATATCTATCCCCTTTCACCATTCCACCAAAAGTTTCAAGTCTAGTTCTAAAATTCTACCCAATATTTAAGAAACATTGTTACAATTCCATTTTAATTTCAGAATATTTGAAAGGAATAAATGCTTTTAAACATCATAATATTGATTTTATAACCAATAGAGTTAGTACCTCACGTGTACACAGAAATTACAGATGAGCTTTCTGATGACCATTACTACCATCATTCTAGATAAAACATGAGCAAATCCAGCAATATAGTAAAGAATAATTCACCATGAAAAATATCCTATTTAAAAGCAAGAATGACTCAAAACTGAATAGGAAGCAATAACATAGAATATTAGAGACAGGTAATATGGAATAAACTTGGCAAGACTGATCACCAATAATCAAATGTTCTAATATGTCATAGCTCTTCAGTATCATTTTTAAAAAGACCAAAAAGTGGGCAAAATTCATAGAAAAGGAAATACAATAGCTCTTAAACATGTGAAGAAAGAATCAACTTGTAAGAGGAAGTCAGAATTATAGTGGGACTGTGTTTTATTTAAACATCAGATTGTGGATTATTAACAAAACTAATAATATGTGGGTGTTAGTTAATGAAGCGTACACTTTGATATCAATGAATACTGATAAATCTCAATAGAAGGCTATTTGGCAATATGTATCAATGTTTAAAATGTACATGCCCTTTCACCCACAAGTCCACCTCTAAGAAGTAATCACACAAATATAGTTAATGCATTTGAACAGTGATATATACCCAAAAATACTCATTTAAGTTAATTTTAAGATTTGAATAATATGTTTAATAACCTTAAGATTATATTTATAGAGAAATCCTTACAATGCACGCCAAACTCACACAAAATATTTTCAAATTTCACCATATGTTACTTTCCGAAGAAGTCTTAAATTTTTCAAATAATTGACACTTAACCGACAGCATTCTCCATACACAAAAATCAAATTATGGATTAGCATAAAAATTAGAAAGCCATTTGTATACAACTAAAATCATATATATGTTTTTTGGTTGGTTCCCTGAGCAGGGATCAAATCCAGGCCACGGCAGTGAGAGTGCTGAATCCTCGCCACCACACCACCAGGGAACCCCCGCCCCCATTTTATTTTTTAAAATAGTTTTAGTTTCACCCTAAAATTGAATAGAAAGAAGAGAGTTTCCATATACCCTCTGCCACACCTACACACACAGAGCCTCCTTCACTATAGCATCCTACACAGATGGTTCTCTTGGTACAATCCATGCACCCGCGTTTCTACATGGTTACATGATTATCACCCAAAGTCTAAAGTGCACATTAGAATTCACTCTTGGTATTGACTGTGTATTGTATATTACAAATGTATACTGATGTGTGCCACCATACTATTATAATAGTTTCACTGCCCTAAAACCCTCTGTTCTGCTTATGTATCCCTTCTTCCCTGTAACCTGGCAACGACTGATCTGTTTACAGAGTTTTTTTCTTTTGTAGAATGTCATATAGTTAAAATCACATAGTATGCGGCCTTTTCATGTTAATTTCTTTCACTTAGTAGTACCCATTAAAGTTTCATTCCTGTCTTTTCATGGTTTGATAGTGCAGTTATTTTTAATGTTGAATAATATTGTATTGTCTGGTTATGCTACAGTTTATTTATTCACCTACTAAAAGACATCTTGGTTGCTTCCAAGTTTTGGCAATTATGAATAAAGGTGTTATAAACATCATGTACAGGTTTTTGTGTAAACATAAATTTTTTACTCATTTGTGTAAATGCCAACAGTGTCATTGCTGCTGGATCATAGAGTATGAGTACATTTAGTTTTGTAAAAATATAGTAATGCTGTCTTCCAAAAGGCCTGTACAATGTTGAGGAGCAATAAATGAGGAGTTTCTTTTGCTCTGTATCCTAGCGAACATCTGATGTATCAGTGTTTTCGATTTTTGTCATTCTAATAGGTTTGCAGTGGTATCTTTTTGCTGTAATCTGCATTTTCCTAATGATCTTTGATGCTGATAATCTTTTTTTATAAATATTATATATTTATTTCATAAAATTTATTTTTTCTGCTTTCAATGCAGCAAAATCCACAATTGTGTTGCAATAGTCAATATTTTCACGTAACATGTGTTTTATTGAAAGTCATGTAAAATTCAACAACTTCTCTTGAGTCTTTGTTGTTAGATAGTTTTTTTAATTTCAATTTGGACAAACTGCTCTGCTGCGATAGTAGCAACTGGGATTGCCAATAAAAGTATTAATTAAAATACTTTTTTTAAATTTATTTTTATTGTTAGACTTAATTGGGGTGACATCTGTTAGCAAGGATTACATAGGCTTCAGACAAAACCCAAAGTCAGCAGAAGGAAAGAAATAATAAAAATTAAAGCAGAGCTAAACCAATTAGAGAACAGAAGGACAATAGAAAAAATTAATATTACGAAGAGCTGGTTCTTTGAGAAAGTCAACAAAATTGACAAACCCCTTGCAGACTAATCAAAGGATGAAAGGAAAGGACCCAAATATCCAAAATTAGAAATGAAAGAGGAGAAATTACCACTGATAGCACAGAAATACAAAGGATTATAAGAAAATATTATGAAGGACTTTATGCCACTAAATTTAACAACCTAGAACAAATGTACATGTTTCTAGAAACTTACATCCTACCTAGACTGAACCAAGAAGAACTGAATAATCTAAATAGACCAATCAATAGCAAAGAGATTGAAATGACTATCCATAATCTCCCTAAAGGCAAAAGCCCTGGACCAGATGGTTTCACCAGTGAGTTCTACCAAACATTCAAAGAATAATTAACACCTATCCTCCTCAGACTCAAAAAATTGAAGAGGAAGCAATACTTCCTAACTTATTCTATGAGGCCAACATTAACCTTGATAATCTTTTTATATGTTGTTTGCAGCTAAATTGTTTTTAACAGCTAAATGTTGTAAACAACCTACATACACCAAATTATGGCAGTAGATGCAAATATTATTTCCATAGAGTAAAATTCCTTGAAGTGATTTTTAAAAATGGAAATCACTCAATGCACTGACATGGACAGTTGTTTATGATGAAGTGTTGAATGAAAAGTGAAGAAACAGACTAGTCAGCATAGTATGTAATAATTGTTTACATAAAAAAGTAAATGAAAATATATTATTTTCTATAATAAAAATATTTCTAGAAAGAGTCACAGGAAACTGTTGTCCATGTTTGTCTCTTAGTGGAGGGAGACTAGAAAAAAAGAGTGAAAAGGTCTGACATACTTGTATAGTCTCTTCTTTTCATTGATTTTTCAAGAATGGTGATAGATCTGTGCTTATCTACATACCTTTAATTCTAGATTTCATTGAAAAAAACAACATATGTTTTCAGGTCAGATCACATAGTAGGCTTAAGAGTTAATAATAACGTGGTCTGTAGCAAAAGAATGTAACAAAATTGACACACTTGGTTTCATAAGCATGTTCTGTTCTGATCCTCTGGGTAATGAAAATCTTTTGTGGGCTTCTATAAATAGCAAAGTATTATTCTTTTCTATGTTTAAATTGTTTTGTTTCCCTTCTTTTATAGTATCAGTGAACACAAAGTAAAATATTAATAGTTAATAAAATCACTGTTAAAAATCAATCTGGATAATCAGAACCCAATACATCCTATAATAGAATAGGAATTTTGTTAAAATTATGCAATAAATTATTTATGAAGAATTTCTAAACACAGTATTTTTTTTTCCCTTCCTAGAAGCAACCCTTTGGAAGACTTTTATTTATTCTGACTCATGAAAATAATTTGGTGAGCTGTCCATTGTCAATGTGTTGTAAAGCTAATAGAATACATTGCATATTTCTTCTTATGCATTTTATGTATTTCTTTTTTGATTCTTCCCAGTGTCAGTTTTAAACATTTTGCTGCATGCTTCTTCTCTCCCTTCAACCTTGTCTCTAAAGAATACCTCCCCCGTGTTGCCCAGAAACGTCCTTTAGACTTTGTTCCTGTGACGTTCTACTTCCTATGGGACTTTAGACATTTTTCTTTGTTAAGCATTCAGTTTCTTTCCCCCCACTAATTTTTCTCCCTCTCTACAAATATACCTCATCCAATTACTGCAGGAACATTTCTTTGAGTTTTTTTTAGCTTTCCCTACCTTCCTCCTTCCCTTCATTAAATCACCTTGCGTGGTGTAACCTAGATGCCTTATTTCTCACTCTTCCCTTCACCTTTCAATGGAAATTGCTGTTTAAGTGGTCAACAGGAATGATTTGTCAATCCATACTCTCCTCTGTCTTGAGTCCAGTTCTGCCATTTAGTAATAACATGAGTTTGGAGAAATTACCAAACCTTTCTCAGTGTCCTGATCTGTAAATCAGAGATGATAATAGTAACTATAGAATGTACAAAAAGCCTAGAACACAGTACAAGCTTAATTAATGATACCTTTGACTGTTAATACTGCACTTTGCTTTCTTACCCTGAAATGCCTTGTCTCTGCAACACATCTCCTTTCCTTAAAAACCTTTTCTTATTTTTTTCAGTTTTAGTGAGAAATGATTGATATGCATCACTATGTAAGTTTAAGGTGCACAGCATGAGGGTTGAATTTATATATATTGTAAAATAATTATAATAGGTTTAGCTAACAGCCATCATCTCATACAGATAATACAAAAATTAAAAAATCTTATTGCAATGAGAATTCTTAGAATCTATTCTTCTAACAGCATTTTTATATATCATCCAGCAGTTTAACTGTAGATACTGCATTATGCATAATGTCCATAATACTTATTTATCTTATAACCGGAAGTTTGCATCTTTATACCGCCTATCTCCAATTCTCCTTTTTCCCTACCTCCAGTAAGCACAAATCTAATGTTTTTAATAAATATATATATGTTGTCAGAAAGTACCCAGCCATGTAATAATGAAATATGAAAAATAGAGGTATTTATGGCTGGATTCTGTTTTTGAACAGTCCATATATACACACACAGACACACAGACACACACACATATTCTAATATACATATTTCTAAATATATATATTGTAATATATATATTTAGAATTCACATGTAAGTGAGATCATACAGTTTTTGTCTTTCTCTGACTTATTTTACTTACTTAGCATAATAACTTCAACCTCCATCCATGTTATTGCAAATGGTAGAATTTCCTCATATTTTATGGCTGAAAAGTAGTCTATAGTGTATACATGTCACATTTTAAAAATCCATTTATCTTTTGATGGACACTTAGGTTGTTTCCAACTCTCAGTTATTGTAAATAATGCTGCTATAAACAGAGGAAGCATATATCTTTTTGGGTTAGTGTTTTAATTTATTTTATATACGCTCAGAAGTGGATGTGATTCCTTATAAATTGTGGGGTTTTTTTCCTATTTCTATAAATCCTGCCACTTGAAATCTTGATAGAGATTGCATTTAATCTACTAATGGTTTTTGGCAATATTGACATTTTAACAATATTAATTCTTCCAATCCATGAACATGGATACCTTTACTTGTGTTTTTATTTTTTTCATCAATGTATTTTAGTTTTCAGATTAGAGATTTTTCACCTCCTTGATTAAATTTATTCCTTGTATTTTGTCATTTCTGATGCCATTGTAAATGGGGTCAATTTCTTAATTACTTTTTAGAAAATTCATTATTGGTATAGAAACCCTTTCTTGGGAATTCTTACATTGGATTGTCCTCTCACTTATCATTTAGATTTCTTTTTTAATTTCAGTTTGCTTTACCTTTTTTCCTTTGCCTCTCTCTTACAGTTAATTTTAAAATGTTTGTTGAACACATAATATGCATTAGACATTACATAGATTTTCTTTTAATGTCTTTGTTTTGTCCTTCTGGTTTTTTTGCAAAATACCCATACAATCTCTTATGTTCCCAAAGTTCCAACCATCACCTCCAAGTAAATGTCTCTCAAATTTCTGTCACTGAAATTTTCCCATTCTTCAAACCCGTTTTTTTCCTCAATGTTATGCTGCATATTCTATTTTCTCTTCAAAGCTAGGGAGTCTTCCTCATTTCTTATTTCTACAGTTCCCTAAACATTTAGTTTTAAAGCAGAAAGTACCTTTTAACACTCCTCACCTGTAATCATTTCCAGGTGCTACTAATGCTTCCTATACAATTTATCAAACATCACCCATTTCATTGTGTCTGGTCACATATATAACCTCAGGTAGCACCTGCTTTTTCTCTCACGTAGATCTTTGTGTGGCATACCATTTGCCCTCTGACAATTATTATCTCAATCCATTTCACAGGCAGCTTTGGCTCTCTCTTACTTCATAACCTGTGACCTGAACACACATTTTCTCAAAATCTTTCAATGGCTCGCCATTGTCTAAGATTAAAAGACACTTCTTCAATTAGCAATCAACACTTCATACACTGTGTCCTCAGTCTGCCTCATTATTGCTGGAAAAAGTCCAACCCTTTTCAACCTCATGTATTTACTTAACAGTAGCATTAATGTTTAGGTTAGGTTCCGCAAATAAAGCTAAAACTACGTATCTTTAAATTACCATTTGAAATCACCCATAAAACTCAATATATGTATAGAGTTCTGATGAAAATTTTTACTTATTACTACATTTATAAGAAAATAACACTAACACAAAAAACATATAGAAAAATAGAATTTTACAGTGGATCCACCTATACCCTGACACATTTCAATTGAATGGCAGGATTATCAGGCTATTAAATTATCTTTCTCTCTTTTTCTGATTTGTTTGTCTTTACCCCCAACAGAGGGTATATGTTTAAATGTTACATAAGATGATACACATAGGCAGCTACTATGTAAATTTTTTTTATTTTTCGTTCATATGTGATATTCAAAGCTACACTTTAAAACCCCTTTCCAAATAACATTTCAGTAAATCTTTTTCTCAACCTGCCAATCATACATATGTTCTACTTCCGTGAAATTTCATAACATTCTCTGATGATTATATTACTTACTATTTTTTATATGTTCAATATTAGATTTTTTTGTCACTGCTAAACTTATTGCTCCACGTGGTCAACAATGTATATTTCCCATCTTTCCACATTTTTTAGTGTCTAGGCCAGCACATAATACTCAATAAATATTTGCTGAATTTAATTGAAGCCAAATATTATTAGAGAAATAAATGTATGTGGTGTGGCATTCATGATTAGTAGTGTAAAAACTAAAAGATTACCAATATTTTAAAAGACAATATAAATATATGATTGAGTAAATCCATTTGGATTTTCTCAAAAATTGGTTTCTCTTTCTATCCATATTCTTAATATTAATTACAAGTCATATCCCAGAACAGAAATTATACTGTTATAGCACATGTTGTCTTTTATTAAGATAAAAGCAAGTCAAGCATTTTATAAAGTGATAAATTAATTTTCATAGTCAAAATAGTTTAACAGAGGAAAGAGAAACCCTAGAGAGAATTATATAAATTTATTTGAGGAAAGCAGTTTATTTCCTAGGGATACTTAGAAACTCTTTCTTTTCTTAAGAGTTGTTGAGTCTGTGGTGATTTTTAACCTGAACGGTGTATTTCAAGGTAGCAGAAATGAAAATAGTTTTTATGATGTTGTGTGTGTGCACACAGTTGTACTAGCTGTCATGATACCAGCATGCTGAGTTTTATTATTTCTGTTCATTGTTTTTGGTGCTCTTATTTGATTATTCTTATTCTATTTGCTCAAATGGCAAAATTACAATTTCCATAAGAGTTTTGCATATAGTTATGAAGTTGAAAAGATCATTATAAATAAATAAGAAAATAGTACGTATAACTCAACTTGATGATAAATACCTATATTATTTACAGCATGCAATATATTTTTTAGGAAGAAGTAGTAAAGACAAAGTGTTTTACTTTGTTATTTAACTTACGTGTGCACATTTAAAATATGATTTTTAAATACTTTTGTTCCTAGGTATTAAATATTTATAATTTCTGTAACATATGTTAATATTATTAGTATTTATTTTGTTTCAATAACAATACTTGACCTGGTTTCCTGTTTCTTATTTATAAAAAAGGGAGCTTGAACAAGAATTCTACAATAATTGTTATTTTAAGATGTTATATTCCAAGACTTGACTATGCAGGATTTGTCTCAATATGAGTGAAGTAACAATCAACATTCTCTAAGCATATTTGCTGAGGACATTTGCTTGTGGATTTTATCCAATTCATGGTCATAAATTAGAAACTTAATTAAACTTACTATAGCGTATTGTGCTCTTTTACCCACATTTTTATAAGAATTAAAACCAAATAACCAAAAAAGGGAGGAGAAATTAAGCTTTAAACATATTCTTAAAATATTGGTAGGAGGACAGAGTTATTTAAATTTGTAAATTTTATATAAGTTATATATTCATAATTATTCATATCTCTGGTAACACAATCCATGTTAAAATTATTAGTCACCTGAATAAGATTTTTCTTACCTTTTCCCAGCAGCATTTAGGTCAGGAATGGCAAACAGGTTTTATTGCTATTCTGACTGAGAGATTGATAACTAATTTATGTATGGGTTTGTTAAAAACAATTCTAAGGTCATTCTGAAGTCATTAGTTAAGAATGCAATAATGAATTAGTGATGTCTGGAAGAAAAAGGAAGTTGCATTTTGATTTACCAAACTAAAAATGGAAATTACTATATTATTCTTGAGTTCTCCCTTCATTCTATTATACTTGCAGATGACCCCATACAATTTAATACTTAAGTACAGGATGTCATATTTTAGACTACAGTTATACATTATGCCTTGATCTTCTGTTGCTAACTAAATTATACATAACTTGCTGACAGAAACTGGGTGTTATAGCCTTCTTATATTTCCTAAATTTGCTAGGAAAATGTAAGGACAGAGTAATCTCAACATAGAACTTTCATAATGTTTCTGTAGAAACTATCAGTCTTTATGTTAGAGGTGCCTGCATTATATCTTCATCATTTTAAAAATGAGCTAGTACTTTTTGGGGGAAAGTTATGTAGAAATATGGTAGAAGGAAAATAAAATATTACAAAAGCATTCAATGAAATAATTCCTCTCTCTCCTACTTTAGGTTTCCAGTATGTCAAGTCTTTCTTATCAGAGACAGTCACTTTTAACTCTTGGTAGCCTTCAAGAAAGAATTTATATAATGAGAAGCTTATCCATGTACATATATATATAAATATATTCATAGATATTTGTAAACAGACATATTAATAACTGTTTTAATATACAAGAAAGGCCTACAATTCACTCAGTTCTATACCTTTTTTTATTGACATGTTTTGGAAATTGTTTTATATTAACTTACACAGAATTATCTCCTGCTTTTTCATGCAAGCATATCATTTCAATGTAATTGATAGTACCACTCAGGCATATTATGGGGTTTTTTTGCTAATATGTATAAAGCAGCAACACACACCTTATATTTGTACACTTGTGCATTTGGGAAAATATATTAATGAAAATAATTGTAACGTTAGAAATACTGTGGTGAAAAGTTGATGCATTTTTCTTTGCTAGATTTCATAACAATGCCCTACACAAAGATTATTTCAGTATTTAGCTCCCTTAATATTGGGACTGTTTCTTATACCTCTGCCAAATTTATCTTTGCATTATCCAACGTTGTGATGTTAATCAATCTGACAGAGAAAAATGTGGTATCAAATTTCTATTTTAGTTTTTTTTTTAATTGAAATATATTTCAAACATGTTGTGTTTGTAACCATTATGAATTCACCATGAATCTTAACTTGCATTAAGTTATTGATATTTATCATATTGATTTCAAGAGCCCTTTGTATTTTATAGAAATGTGCCCTTTTTTGTCAAATATAACAAAATATTTTGTCTGGTTTATTGATTGTCTGTATGTGGATTTTATTGTTGCATTGTGAAATAAAAAATAATTTAACCATTTATTAATCTCTTCTATATGTTTTCTGGGTTTATGTAATGATCATTTTAAGTTTTTGTTTATTAATAGTTATCTATTTTATTCTAGAATATTTGTGTTTTTATTATAATTATTTTAAAATACTTCTTTAATATATCTGGAACTTACTGTAGTGTAAGAATCAAGTGAAGATTCAAGTTTAATTTTTCTTTTGAGATGGCTAATCAGTGATATCAACATCATTAATTTTGTAATTAATTATTCTCTACTATTTTAAATTGCCATTTTTGTATATTAAAACCATATGCATAAATAAGTCTTTTTGATGTCTCTATGTTGTTTAATTATTGATATGTTTATTTATATTATACATTATTTCTACTACTCCTTTAGAATACTTCTAAATATTAGGCATATACAATTCTTACTAATCAATCTCTGCTATTTTTAGTTTATTAATGATATTTGCTGTATTATTTTCTCATATTTAGAATAAGTTTACTAGATTGCAATAATATTGTTACTATTTATAGGGATTGCAGGGAGTTCCCTGGTGGTCTAGTGGCTGGGCTTCAGGGCTCTCAACGCTGTGGCCTGGGTTCAATTCCCAGCCAGGGAACTACCCCCTCCAAAAAAAAATAATAAAAAAAAATAAAATAAATATAGGGATTGTATTAATATCTGTACAATGATAAATCTTCCTCTCCAAGACCAAACTATGTCTTTATGCAAGACTTCTTTTGGGTTTCTTTGTAGACTTTTAAATTTTATTCATATACATTTTGTACAGTCTGTGTGTGGTATAACCCAAATATTTTGTTCTATGTTGGATTTTTAATTTTTTTCTAATGTATTTTTAATATATTAAATCTATTTAGTTTTGTATAATTTTTGAAACTAACTAATTATCTTTTGAATTCTTAGTTTTAAATAGTCCTTATTTAGTTTGTATTGATTATATAATTATATTAACTACATGGACACTCTTTTCTAATGTTACCCCTCATTTTTTTCTATTGCCTGATTGCATTAGATCCTGTTTTCAGAATAATATAAAGTAATAATACAATTAATTTTATTTATTATGTTAAGGCAATAGTTTATAATTGTTCTTCATTTATATTAAATGCATTAATGAAGTATCCATCAGTTTTTATTTTAAAAGTATTTAGATCAATAATTAATGTTTAATATTATCAAATGTACTTATATTAGCTATGAAACCGATCATTTGCATATTGTTTTATTTGATTTACAATAGTATGGACAATTATTAATGTGTTTTCATAAATTAAACAACTTTCACCATATTTTATTTTAAAATTTAGTAGCCTTTAAGATGGAAGAAGAAGACATTTATACATAATGATTCTTGGACATATACAATCTAATATTTTCTGTTTCCTTTTTATTTGCCCCACTCATTTAATGAGATATTGGTATATAGTCAGCCAATAGTTAGTATTCATTTAAGGCACATTTTTTATTCACATTTTACCTTAATATTGTGTAATCCAGAAAAGATAGTGAATTGGAAGAAAAAATGCAAACAATCTGGAGGAATTCTTTGCAGTGAATAAAAATTTAGTAGATGATGACGATAGTTTTCTATACATTTCATATTGTTGCTTTTGAAACATGCTGGCTAAATAATAATCTTATTTTTTACTTTCAAAGTCAGTAAAGAAAAGTCTGTTTTTATAAATTCTGTTTGTATATACATTAGATATCAAGATGTTTACAATAACATTTTATGTTATTTTAAGGAAGGGCACGTTCACAGGCCTGGGTGTGAGGAGCTGATGTGTTGAAGTTATAATTATAAATAGGATATCGTTTTCTGCAAAAATGAAGCATTTACTTAATTTATGGCTCCAAAAGACACTGACAGCATTTACCTAAGTTTAGAACCCTGAAAGGGAATAACATACAAATATATCTTTAAAGTTTGCTTTTAAAAATACTGTAATTAAACTTTCAGTTAGCCATAGAATTTTTAATAGGGTAAAACAACAAAAGAGAACTATTGAAATGTTATCATGAAAATAAACTGATAAACTACCAGCAAATAGATTTCTTGTGAATGGCAAGTAGTTCTGCCTCTGAATACAAAATACATGCTGTTTCTATTTTTTTAAGGGAGATGCATCAACAAAGCATGGGTATGTGATGGAGATATTGACTGTGAAGATCAGTCAGATGAAGAGGACTGTGACAGTTTCTTGTGTGGACCACCCAAGTACCCATGTGCTAATGACACTTCAGTATGCTTACAACCAGAGAAACTCTGCAATGGCAGAAAGGACTGTCCGGATGGATCAGATGAAGGCGATCTCTGTGGTACGGCACTTTTCACTACATTTGCTTTCCTGGAAACTAGAACCTTGTAGTCCACTTGCTGAAATTATCATAGTAGTGTTTGTTCCTTCCATTCATTCCATTTAAATGTAACTTTTAGCATTGAACCCTATCTGCATTTTTCAGGTACTGTACATCTCTATATTTTTTAAAAAATATAATTAGAAATTTCTAAAAATAAACAGAAAAGTATCCACTTAACTTAGCAATTGTTTACTTGTACTCATCATTTAGCTCCTCTGGATGGTAGTGTTGTTTTCACAATTCAATCGTTCCCACAATTATTTTTAGTCAGTGTGTCACTCACAACAGAAAATCCTTGTTATTACTGATCTATGGAATAGAGTTTACTACAATACAATGGATTTTGTCATCCCTTCTCATCATTACAATAAAACATTTTTAGGAAGAAGAATGAGACTGGACAATAAAACCAATTGAGTATGGCTCACATTTATGTAATTTTCTCTAAAGTTTTAGTTCTCATACAATAGCTTTCTTTAATGCTTTATATAGTTAAAATGTTGATTTCTGATAGCTTTTGAACTTCAAAATGACTTTGGACTAGCCATCTCCTTATACCAACAAGCACATATACAGAAAATCAAATTTTTCTTCTCTATGGGGAGATCAGAGGTTTAGCAAGGAGATTTTAAAAATGTTTACTAGATAATGTTAAATGTGATATCAGTAGAGTAATGAAGAAGAGTTTACAGAATGATAAGGACAATAATGACTTTAGGAAATGATTGAAAGTAAAAAAGACGACTACATTTAAGCCTAAAGTGACCATATTTTATCTGAATTGAGCAGTAACAGCATTCTCAGTATTACCAAAAAATAAAAACTTCTTTTTACTTTTTAATTTATATGATAAAATATAAATTAAAACTCTTTTGATCCAAAAAGTTTGTGATTTTATAAACTAACCTTGGAATAGTAATATTGTGTAACAGTCTTCATTCAGTGATGCTAAAATTTAAAGACGATCCAAACAAAAAAAAGGAAAATAAAATTAAACCACAACAAAAATTACAACTCAAATGTGATGGATCTAGTTTATCTATATTCACTTTTTTCTCTCCCAGTTTATTCTTCCTGATGGGGTAGGTTGGTGATAGAGAAATCTCTTGCATTACAATATGTGAGTGATGTTCATGAAGGTAAGAGGAATTCTGAATAAAGGAAATGACCAATACTTGTAAAATTAAAAATGTGTAATTACAAGAAAAGTCCAGACTTTCACAAGTTTAAATTACATTCTTTAATTTCCTCTATTTAGTTGGGCAAGTGGCTTAATTTTTTGAAATGTCAGTTTTTTCAAAACAAAAGTAGAGATAGTAATACCTATCAGGAAATCATAGTAACAATGCCTGAGGCATTGTTGGAAGAAATTAACACTTTTCTATTATTTCTTCACCCTTTGGGTTAAATGAAGTAAATAAAAAGAGAAAAAGAGAAAAATACAGTTATTAAGAAAAATGAAGAGAATAATATGAAAAAAATCCTTATTTTTTATCCTTTGCACTCTGAATTGACAAAACAAAAGATGAAAGAGAATTTCTTCTGAATCCTTTTCTCTGCTTTAAGATTGAAAATCACTTCTTTCTTGTCTACCTTGCGTATTTATTCATCATCTAAAGAGCCTTGCTTAGGCATTTCAAAGGATTACAGAGAGTGGAAGATGTTACAATAAAGCTGGATGTGAAATTACCAGTAAAGATAAAAAGACATTTGTATTCTAATTGTATCACTGTGGCATGTTGAATGTACCCAGTCTGCGTCACCCTGCCCTTTATGAGTTGAAGTTTAGGGAGAGTTAGAGCAATGAAAACAAAAACAAATACTGGTCAAGAAATTGAATTGCCTTCTATGGTTCTCCTTCTTTGCCTATATTTATGTGCACTTTTGTACTGTCAGCTTGTAGATGGTGTCCTTGTGGGGAATATTGGCTCCTTTAGAAAGACACCATGGTATCTTGTTTTCAAGCCCTTCTCCCATCAGTCCTAGGTTAGACATTGTGCAGGGGTGTTGAAGGGGTGCTGATTTATGGGAGCTGTAGGAATGCACATAATAAATCATTTACTCAGCACAAAAGATACACTAAGAGAATTAATTTTCAATAATTGCCATTGGATTAGCTAATCACTAGGAAGTAAGTTTTAGCAACAGATACCCCAAATTCAATTTTTTAAAAAGCTATTTGCTATAGATGATGAAAATGTTGGATTTCTCCTCATTGTGTCCACTCCTTCCAAGCAGTTGTACCCAAAAGAGCTGTTTTATTTTCCCAGTGCCTTTACCTGTCCCCCGTTAAAACAGAAATCAGAATTGATTCATGTACCATTCCTCAATACGTATAAAATGCGTACAAAAATATCTTGCAAAAAATGTTTTGTAATTTATAGACTTAATAATTACAAGATGTCTTGAGTTGTAAAAATATCATTCTTTGGGTTGTGTTTTTGTTGTTTTATTCTAAATAATTCTGATAAAGCAATGAAGTTCCAAAAAAGGAGGAGAGCTCAAGAAGATAAACCTTCTAATCTTAGTGAAGAGATTATTTTTTCAAGGGGATTTTTAAATTACTTCAAAAGGAAAGACATATGCACTTAGAAACAAATGAGAAGAGACTTGAATCATTGAAGAGTGGAATTAACTGTTGATCCTTGTTATAAGGGCATGTCAAAGATAAAGAAGGAACTAGTTATATGATAAGGATAGATTTTACAATAGGGAAGCGTGTCCAGTGTGAACTGAAATAAACTGAAACTAAGACTAGAAAGTTTTAAAGACTGAAGTGTGCTAAAGGAAAGACTCTGAAGTATTGATGTGTTAAAAGGTGGTTGATCTGTGTGATTTGTCCATGAGAAGAAACAAACTTCCCGTAGGTTTATGACTGATGGTTGTGGTACAAGTCTGAGCAAGGTTGGGAGCAAGAATGAGACAGGTACCTTCTTGAATGTTTGCATTTGAAAGAGACTGCTGTCAAGTCTTTGAGAAGGCACTTCTCAGTGAAAGAAGATTTACATCTCAAACGTGCAGATTAATTATTTATAATTGCATGCTTTCTAAAGTAACTGCTCTAGAAGGTGTTTCTGGGACCAGTCTGCTGGAACAGTCAGTTCTGGAAGTATTAAGCTTTCTCAGGAAGGCACCTTAAGGGGACTGGGATCACTATAGAGATTCTACCTTAAGCTGGTAGAAACTAGGCCAGGATTTACTGGAGTCTCTTGTTGAGGTGGAGTGGGGTGGGTGGGGAGTGGAGAATCATTTATTTATTCTAAGAGTCTGTAGTTTTTATAGGCCAAGTTTCAGGACTAGTTTTTTTGTTTTTTTTTAATTCTTTTTTTTTTTTTTTTCAGGACTAGTTAATGAGAAAGCTCAGAGCCTGACTGGAGTTTGATGAATTAGAGATTGTTTTCAGGTCATAAAAAATTTGAAAGGAACTTGCAAGATTCAATGACAGGCATAATGTTAAGGAAGAATTGACAAGGAACTAGCCCTGCAAATATTGACATGAAATTTATATATTCAATTTTATATTTCAATGTGTATTTTGTGTATCTTAAATCTATGACTTCATTTCTTAGTGTCAGAAGAGACATCTCTGTTCTAAGAGAACAACCATATTTAAAATAAGCTAAAAGTATTGTAACAATCTTTTTTCACCCACCATGTATGATGAAATTTCCTTACAGTAACTATTATATTTGAAAAAAACGGTCAGTTGAAATAAAATGGGGCAAATATTTTGAAATGATTGTTGTTTTGAAATGACTATGATATGGGTGAACAAACAAATTTGGAGAAACCAAGAAGTTAATCTATTTTTTTCTTCTAAAATGATATCAAACTTGATTTCTCAGAAAAAATAGTTAATGTAATTATTTCCTTTTCCTATTACTGTAACTTCTTTTATGGTTACAAATAATATGAATAGTTGACCCATATAGATGTTTAAAAAGTGTAAAAAACTTTTTAAAACTTTACATTTCAGCCCAGTTTTCAAACTGGATAGATTTCCAGAAGCAGCAGAAAATATTGGAGGTATATACGTACATATTACTGTGATTTGCCAGTTATTGAACAACATTCTTTTTCGTACGTCTCAAATATACCTTCTAATTAAACAGTTTTGAAAAATACTCAAATATATGTAAAGCAAAGAAAGACAAAGCTTCTTTTGCACTAATTACTATGTACTTAATAGGGCATAGTGATAGGTAATAGTGTGGTTGCAAAACAATTATCTGCTATTTTTTTAAAAGGCTAAGTATGCTGTCTTGAAATTTGCCCAGTGGGACAACTAATTCCTCACTTTTGGGAAATTTGTGTCCCTTTGGATAATTTTTGTTAATTTTTTTTATCCAATCACCTGTTTTTACTGCTTTCTCTGTGCTATGCACTGTGCTAACTATTGTATATATACCGGTAAATTAATCATATATATTGTATACCCTCAGGGAACCTACAATTTTGTGATACAGTAGAATGATAAATAAATATATCTAATATAATTATAAATTATACTACAAAAATGTGCCTTTCTTTATAAACAAACTATATTATCCATGTAGTCAGCACTAGTTGCTCATTATTGTAGCCAACGTACCACATCAACTTCTTTTGTGTATGTAATTATTTATTGTGTTTCCATGACCTCATTGAATAAATCATGATAACCAGTATATAGGGTACAATGTACAGTTTACCTAAATTAAAAATAAATGGCTGCAGCCAATAAAGGAGAAACTAATCCATTCTTCATTATCATTATAAATCAGACTTTAGATGTAATATATATTGTGAGAGATGGTGTGGATATATTAACAGATAAAGATATTATGCATATATGTAGATGCTTGTTTATAAACACGAGATAACTCATATTTCCTGATCATCAATTATGTGCACCCATTTTGGAAGGCCTCAACAATTGATTTTATGTAACAGCTAAAAGGCTCTAGGAATAATAGAAACATTGAACCCACTTTATCTCTATTGGGTAAAACAAAGTATACTCCAAAGTTTTATAGAAATATAAATCTTTCATTCCCAATTCTTACCGTATAGAACTGTATTTGGTCAGTGGATGAATTCTTTCATTATTCCTACCCCAACCCCTGGAAAAAATACTCCAAAAGGCTTTCGTCTATTCATTATTATATGCTTGCTCTAATTTCAGCCTTAGGGAATTGAGTTCAATAATTAGTATTTAAATGAGCAAAGCAATTGATACTGCCCTATTATCTGTTCTCCTCTTTTTATAGATGAGTGTGCTCTGAACAATGGAGGCTGTAGCAACCACTGTTCTGTTGTTCCTGGAAGAGGAATTGTCTGTTCCTGCCCTGAAGGACTTCAACTCAACAAAGACAATAAAACATGTGAAATTGTGGATTATTGCAGCAATCACCTGAAGTGCAGTCAAGTGTGTGAGCAGCACAAGCACACAGTCAAGTGCTCGTGCTATGAAGGGTGGAAGCTGGATGTGGATGGTGAGAGCTGCACAAGCATTGGTAAGGAGATGTGTCTTTTGCCACATTTAAGAATAGCAAAAGCTTTTTTGTGTTTTAGATGTTGTGTATCTTGCTATACTTATGCATAGATTTTGAGAAAAAATTAGGAACACCTTTAGAATATTAATAAAAGGGTTCAACTAGTTTTAGGTAAGGTATTTAAGTGTAATGTATACTTTAAGACCTCCAGAATCTTCTGGACAGAAAATATTACAATAATTTTTACCAATATAGTTTATCAGATTATGTTTTGCTTAGGTAGTGCTTTTATCATCATCTTTCCTGGGGGCTATTTTTTTTTCTCCAAGTCATTTACTTTTATTTCTCTTTTTTATGCTTTTTAGAAATTTTCAAAGTCTGGGCCTTATCCCACACTTCCAAATATTTTTCCACTACTCTTGAAAACAACTCTTTGCTCTGGTTGGGTTCATCCTCTAACTGCCATTTAAAACATGCTGCTGATTTTCCAGTTCATATTCCACAGTGGGAAAAACAAACAGAGGCTAAGAATTTGATTTTGACCTCTACCCTACAGCTGGTATTTATTATGTATGTGAACCTAGGCAGGTGATAAAAATCTTGAGCCTTAGTTGTCTCATTGTTCAAATACCGGCGTCCATTATAACAATATCTTCCTTATTATACGTTACAACAATAGCATGAAGAACTTGTAATGGTGTCCCATGGCCATTAGGGGTTTAATGTATGGTGGCTTTTCACCATCTCTCTCTAGATTCTTAGCCTGAGTCTACAAGACACCTAGTGTTCCACAAATAGAATTGAAGGGGTCCGTGAACTTGGTTAGGGAAAGTGTAACAGTTTTATTTTCTTTAATCTGTCATTGAAATTTGACATTTCTTCCAATTGTGAATGTATGCCACAGACCAATTATCAGAACTATGACTGTGTCAATAGAATTAATAAACATATTCATATCGCATTAAAGTTGTCAGTATCTACAAATATCACTTATGTTCAAGCTTTGCAAACCACAACTACTTCAGTAATGACAGTCATTAGACCCACTGCTCAATCTTGTTACTGAATGCATTACTTAAACAAGCACAAATATTACTGCATCCAAAAATTGTTTAATGTTGATAATTGCATTTCAATATGTATGATTCCTTAATGAATGTGTACTTTTTGTCTTATTGCTTTTGGACTTTTTAAGACTTTCTGATAAGGGTTACATAGGCTTCATCAGATTACTGAAAACCCATACATCATAAACTTTTTCCATTTTATTTCTTCTACTTAGATTGTACGATTCTCTCTTCATCTCTAGAAATCCTGACATTCTTTAAAAACTACTAGCTCAAATCTTCTTTAATGGAGTCTTTTCCCAAATATTCTTGTCCTTCACTTATTTCTATGTCTAGAATATATTGTCTAGGAATATGCGGTCACATATTTAATTTGCTGTTTTATATTCCTGTCTATCATGGTCTTTATTGTTTATCTCTTTGATGACATAATAAGCATCTATAAGTCAGAAATCAAGTTATGAATTTTTATGTTGTTTTGTGTTGTTTTCTCTTGGTTGTTAAAATTTGAGTCCTAAAGGCATAAGATTTGCAAACATTTGATTCTCCTCCATGATTTTTGAATAAAATAATTGGCATGAGAAACTGAAAAAATAATTTGTTGTGATGATAATAGTCATTTTATTTGTATACTTGTACATGCTTGGTGTTGGAAAAAATAGATCAAATTTTAATTTCAGACATATTTATAATTATATTTTACATGAGAATTGGCTCCATGTCTGGGTTTTGGATACAGATGACAAAATAATTGACTTACTATGGTAGTTCTGTATTGATGAAATCAATAACTGAATGTTCAATATTAGAATAATTTAACACTTGAAATATAAGTGATCATGTGCAAAGATAATTCTTCTAATGGATTAAACTCCTTCTACACTCAGTTCAGAAAGAAACTAACAGTACCATAGAATTTCTCACTGTTGAGGTCACTATATTACACATCTAGCTTTGTTTATTATTTAAAAGGAAAGCAAAAGTATACAGGCATACCTTGGAGGTATTTAGGTTTTGTTTCAGACCACTGTAATAAAGAAAATATCTTATAAAGCAAGTCACATGAATTATTTTGGTTTCTCAGAGCATGTAAAAGTTATCTATACACTGTAGTTTATTAAGTGTGCAATAACATTATGTCTAAATTGTACTGTACATACCTTAATTAAAAAAGACTTTATTGCTAAAAAATGCTAAGCATCATCTGAGCTTTCAGCAAGTTGGAGTCTTCAGCTGCTAGTGGGTCTTGCCTTGATGCTGATAGCTACTGACTAGTCAGGGTGATAGATGCTGAAGGTTTGGGTGGTAGTGGCAATTTCTTAAAATATGACAACAGTGAAGTTTGCAACATGGATTTACTTTTTCTTTCCCAAATGAATTCTCTGTAGCATGTGATACTGTTTGATAGCAGTTTATCTACAGCAGAACTTTCTTTAAAATTATAATCAATCCTTTCAAATTCTGACCCTGCTTTATGAACTAAATTTGTATAATATTTAAAATCTTTTGTTGTAATTTCAACAATCTTTACATCTTCAGCAGAAGTAAATTTCATCTCAAAAACCACTTTCTTGGCTTATTCATAAAAATTAACTTTTCATCTGTTAAAGTTTCATCATGACATTGCAGCAACTCAGTTGCATCTTCAGGTTGCACTTCTACTTCTAGTTCTCTAGCTATTTCTTCCACATTTGCAGTTACTTCCTTCACTGAAATCTTCAACTCCCCTCAAAGTCATCCATGAAGGTTGGAACCAACTTCTTCCAAACTCCTGTTAATGTCGATATTTTTTCCCTCTTCCCATGAATCATGGGTGTTATTAATACATCTAGAATGGTGCATTATTCTCAGAATATTTTCAATTTACTTCGCTCAGTTTCTTCAATGAAATCACAGTCCATAGTCATTATAGTATTACAGATTTTTTTTAAGTAATAGGACATCTTTGAAAGTGAAAATTACTCCTTGATGCAAGCATTGCAAAAAGGATGTTATATTTATAATATGAGAACAATATAAATCTTTTATGTCGCCATCAGCATGACCAGGTTCATTGTCAACGAGCAGTAATATTTTGAAAGAATGCTTTTGTCTTGAGCAGTAGGTCTCAACAGTGAGCATAAAATATGTGTATTCAGTAAAGTATGTTGGAAACAGAAATGCTGTCATGCAGGCTTTGTTGTTCCATCTGTATAATACAAGTCAGGTAAATTTAGCATGATTCTTAAGAGCTCTAGGATTTTTGGAATGGTAAATGCTTATTGGCTTTAACTTAAAGTCTCCCACCAGCTGCATTAGCTTTAACAAGAAAGTCAGCCAGTCTTGTAAAGCTTTGAAGTAAAGTACTGACTTCTTTCTAGCTGTGAAAGTCCTAGATGGCATCTTCTTCCCATATAAGGCTGCTTCATCTACATCAAAAATCAGTTGTTTAGTATAGCTACCATCATGAAAGAATTATCTTAACTGGATCTTCTGGAAAACTTTCTTCAGCTTTTACAGCATTTGATGCTTCACCTGTACTTTTATGTTATGGAGATCATTTCTTTCTTTAAATCTCATGAACCAACCTCTGTTAGCTTCAAACATTTGTTCTCAGCTTTTTCACCTTTCTCAGCCTTTATAGAATTGAAGACAGTTGGGCTTTGCTCTGGATTAGGCTTGGGCTTAAGGGAATGTTGGTTTAAGGACTGGTTTGATTTATCCCGTTTCTTCATATCAGCACTAAGGCTGTTATACTTTCTTATTATTTGTGGGTTCACTGGAGTAGCACATTTAATCTTTAAGAACTTTTCCTTTCCATTCATAACTTGGCTAACTGGTGCAAGAAGTCTAGCTTTTGGCCTTCTACAAGCCATCCTCACTAAGGCCATTTTAAAGTTATTGATTAGCCCAATTTAAATATTAGTGTGTCTCAGAAAATAGGTTGGCCTTAGGAGAGGGAGACAGGGGAGCAGTCAAAACACATATATTTATTGATTAATTTATCTTTTTTATATTGATGTAGTTCATGGTGCCCCAAAACAACTGCAATAGTAACATGAAAGATCACTGATCACAGATCACTATAACAAATATAACAACATTTAAAAATTTTGAAATATTGTGAGAATGACCAAAATGTGACACAGAGATATAAAGTAAGCAAATGCTGTTGGAAAAATGAGGCCAATAGACTTTCTCATTTCAGAGTTGCCCTTAACCTCAATTCGTAAAAAATGCAGTATCTGCAAAGCATGATAAAATGAGGTATACTTATATTTAACCTTTTAAAGATAGTATGAAACTTTTCTTATATGAATAATATAACCCAAGGGTAATTTATTCCTCCCTTAAACATAGTGTGCCAAATACCATAGTCACCATTTATGTTAGTACAGATAATATAGGTTTGTTAGGTAATGAAATTATTTTTTATTTAAACCAATTTTCATATACAAAAATGATTTATTCTGTATTTCATTTACTTCATTTTTTTAAAAAAAACTACACATGATTCATAATTCAATAAAGATGAATTGACTATTTACTACAGGACTTCAAATTTCCATTATTCGTGAGTCTCTGTTTTTAAAATGTGTTCTTTCTGTTGAACGCAATACCTGTGTTTATTCTTGCCATTTCAAAAATAAAGAATAATGGTACTCCCTTTGATTTAAATTAAACCATGAGTTAGTTCACTGCTTTTTTAATTGAAATTTCTTCTTTAGTTTTTTCATATTTTCTGATATCTACCAATTCTGTCTTTCCTAATTTTTTTAAAATTTGGCTTTGACTGAATTTCTGAATTTATTTACTTTCTCTAATTTTATGCCTAACATCTTATCAGTTAGATATAATGATTTCCAGCATACTGTTTTTATGATCTTTATTTTTTATTTAATATATCTATCAGTTTTTCTTCTCTTGGATATTCCAATACTTTATTTCATCAGTCTCTTTTTAATACAAATGCACAATCAATCACCTTCATCCTGAAGGATTTTTGTTTGTTTGTTTTTACTTAGGAATAGCCAGAATATTGCTGCTGATTGCATTTCTTTTCCATCTCTGGTTTCTTTGCTGTTTGTTAGGTAGCTCTATGCAAATTTGTAGCATATTTCTAGTAACATTAAAAAGAACATTATGGCATTTCTTTTTCTTTTCTCTTACCCCAAACTTGATTACATTTTCTACCATTATTTTTATTGGTTCTTATTCTCTCATTTTTCCATTTTTAGATTTTAAAAATTATATTTATTTTTTAGTTTGCATTATTTTTAGAAAAGAGATTATGAATATAAACACAATGATGTATAAATATAAGGATCACCTATTGGTACACTATGTCCATTTCCTAAATCTTAATTCTCATATGCCTCTATATATATATTGAAGAACTCTTCACTCTGAGAACTTCAATTATTGCTTCACGTGTGACTGTCAATTTACATCTATAGCTATCTTCTCTTTCTTACTATCCAATGCTATTTCACCAGGTATAATCAAGTCTCCTCAAAAGTAGTTGGCTAAAATGTACTTTTTCCTTTCTTCCTCAATCTTCCATACTTCTCTCAGAGCTTCCAATTGTCTTCTTGTCTTTAATGCTCACAAGCTCGATTGTATTTAACTGCTCCAGTTTTTTTGCTCCCCCTCACCTTCATATTTTGTTTTTCTCCAGTGTTTCTTGGATGCAACCCTCCTTATTTCACTGAATAGTGTCTGTACCACAGCAGAGCCCAGGAGTTACATATTCTGTAATCATGATGACAATCTTCTCTAGCCTTTTTGCTGTCATTGTCTTGTTTACCCAATTTGTAAGGAGAAGATACTGAAACTTAAAGACACATAGTTTTTATTATTGTTGTTAAAAAAGAGAGAGGAAAATCCAAATTCAGAAGATGAGAATTAAAGAGAAGAGATCAGACATAAGGTAAACAATAAAAATTGAAAAAATATATAATAAGCTGATGGCTACCTGGTGGAATAATAAGAGGTAAAGGTGAAAGATCATGGGAATTAAGCTGTGGGGGACTTATAATCTAGCTGTTTATTCCTTTATTTATATTTCTAAAAAGACACTTTAACATATGTCTCTATTTATAATTTTAAAGTAGCTCTCTACTACATGAAAAAAGACTCAAATTTCTTAGCCTGCTCTTCAGGGTCTTTTTTATTTTTGCTCATTTTATCTCCCTACCCTAAGGTTTCATTATCTTCCACTCTGGCTTTTTACTCTATGCACATTATTGCTATTTTCATCATCAGTAATAACAGTAAATCCACAATGAGAAGGAATATATAAAGTACTTTCACACATAACACTTCATTTTACCATCTCCTTCATGTACCCTGCTCATTGTCATCTATAACCTTTCAAGATGATTACATTTTCTATGTGTGCTCTGAAAATTTGAATCTTATACTCTATTCAAAATCCCTGTCCTATAAATCACTTCTTCAAGTTAATAATTATAATATTTTAATAGCTGCCATTATCAAGCTTATAAAATGTGATGGGTAATTTATTTATAAGTTATAAGAAACTAATTATGTATTATTCATACTGTGATTTTATATATAGACCTAGAAAGATTACTTCATGGTTTTTGCAATGAAGAGATGTTAGAGTCAAGCTTTTGAACTTCATTTCTCCTGACCCTAAAGCAAGAGATTTTACTAACTACTGTGAAGATCCAGGCTGTTTCTCTCTGCTGGATGCCCTCATAATCTCGTGATTGCTTCGATTAGTCTACATTCTATGAGCTTATTTCTGTTACCATTTATACCCAAACTTTCTTAACAGCTGACATTGAATCAAATCATTTTATACCTCTTTTGGTATAAAATATGAACTATAAAATATAAACTATAAAATATTAAAATTTTGCAACAAATGTTTGTTGAATGAATAAGCATCCTCTATTACTTAAAGTAGTAACATTTTTTCTTTTCTACATTTATGTGTTCAGTGCTAAGTGTACAACTAATGGGTTACTTCTAACCACTGTCATATGGCATGTACCCACCTGGTACTATTTATCCATTATCCCATAAAAGTACACTCAACTCAACTCCAGCCCTCTGCACAAATAATGCGGCTGTAGACATACATTTACATATACTCTTATAAATCTTCATAAAAATTATTTGGGGACAAAATTACTGATTC
Source organism: Lyroderma lyra (assembly GCA_004026885.1). Taxonomy (NCBI): domain Eukaryota; kingdom Metazoa; phylum Chordata; class Mammalia; order Chiroptera; family Megadermatidae; genus Lyroderma; species Lyroderma lyra. Next base: position 68,145 of record PVJL010004225.1, read on the forward strand.
ATACCATGTACTTACACTTACTATAAGTAAGTAGAACCAGTTGCTCTTTAGAGTGGCTGAAGAGTCTATAAGTGCACCAAAAAGTAAACTTTCAAAATTCCTACATCCTTGCCAACTCTTAAAATTATCCAACTTCCTAAGTTTTTCCCCCATTGTACTGGAACAAACTATTATTTCATTTCTTTAGTTGGTATATTTCTTATCACTGTGAGTTTGAGCATCTCTCTATACATCTATTAGGCTTTTGCATCCCTTTATGTCCCTTGTCCTTTTTTCTGTTAAGATTATTATCTTTTCTTTTTGATTTGTAAGAATTATCTGTATGTTCTAAACTTTACAAATTTCAAATATATTTTCCATTTAGTCACACATCTATTAATTTTACTCATTTTGAGCTTTATTGAACACTTCTTCTTTATGTTTCTGCTTCCCTTATTCCCATCTTCCTTTGCTTCATTCCTTTTCTTTTCCCCATAATCATTTTTATCCTTTCCATATTCAATGCCTCTGGGTTAACCACTCATTGATTCTTACAATTAATTATATATTTGTGTAATCACAAATATTTACTAAATGAAATCTAGCAAAAGGCAATGGGCTATGCCCTAGAAACAAAAATGTTTTTTGTTAAATTCCTTTCCCTGATGAGTCCCAATGAGCATGTTCTTTCTCTCTCTCTCTCTCTCTCTCTCTCTCTGTCTCTCTCTCTCTCTGTCTCCCCAAATGCAGATTCTTACCACTTATTACTGGAAAGAATAGATGACTTAAAAAAAAAAAAACCAACTACAGTATAAAGCAGAGAGCTATTGAGAAAAAAAAAATCCAGAAATTTTCAGACAAATAACTAAGAGAAGAAAAGCAAAAATGGCTCTCAAGAAAAATTGATGGCCAGCCTGTGACAAAATCTTATAAATTCATATGTTTGAATGATAGTTGAAAGTCCATCTTGCCCTTCATACCATAGGTTGTCCTATGCCTTCATGTATATCATATTTTAATATTTTTTGACTGTCATTCATTACCAATATGCTAAAGCTTAAGGAACGGAGACAAGGAAATAATAATGTATATTGAGCTAGAGAAACAATAGACCATTTACCACTTCATAAGTTTTACTGTGTAAAGGAAATATATCTGATTATGTGGAAATATAAATTAAAATAAATTCTTAAATACAAGAACAAATAAGACAGTAACAACCCTGAAATAGCAGGGGATAAAACATTGTCACTATACTATATTTTTGTTTGATGATATATATGATAAAGAGTCAGAAGCTATTCATATAGAATTGCTAGCTGTAGAGTTATAATAACAATTTACCTTGAGAGGACTATAGATTTCTTTTTCTTAGACAAGTCATGTACTCCTTTCATATTCTGTCTTGTAAAAATCATTATGTGAACCTGTAGTGAAACTAAAAGAAAATCAAAGAAAAGAGAATTATATATAGAATACTACAGTCTTCTCGTGTTTTTAAAATCTACTAGAGATGTATTATATTTATAAACATGAAATCTGTCACTATCAAAAATGTAAAATTTGATCTCTTTGTTTTGTACATATGTCATCTCATAATATATCAAGCAGAAAAAATGTAAGCCACTTCTAAATTAAGACTGTGATATCCTGGTTTGAGCTGTTAAATGCATTCATTTATGGAACAGGAGCTAGTATATTAAAAAGATGGTTAGAAGACTATAAAAATTAATGACTACTTCATATTTAGTTTTAATAGCCATTCCAAGTTGAACTTGCCCCCAAGAACGTAATATACCTACATTAGAATTGGAAAACACCAGAAACTTCATCGTGTTTTGTCTCCAAATATTTTACACAGAGTTTTTTTATTAAGAAAGAAACATCGTAAGACTCAGAATTTTAAAATTCAGTCTTCTTCTTCATGATTTCCCACTAGTTTATGAAATATATATTAAATTATTCATTGTAACTTTTTTATTTCCTTAAAGAGAAAATAATAATTTAATGAACCAACATAAATCTTAAAACTAGAGATACTGGAGAAGTTATCAAGATTCTATGTTCAAATATAAACTTGAATATTTAAACTTTAATTCTTAAATTTTTAGTAAACTGGGTTATTATAATCATGTATAATTAATTAATCATTTATCAAACTGTAATCTTAACACAAAATAACTATAGTAAATATAAGAACTTGAAATGCTTTGAATAGTTTTAGTAAAATATTCAATGTAACGGTCATTGTTCAGCGAAAACAAGGTATATTTAATTAATTTTAATTTATTATGAAATCTTTCAAACATATTTGAAACCAATGAAGAGTAATGTATCCACAGCCAGTATTTTTAAAATATTGAAAATTTGTTACCTGATATTCAAATCATTTTCTAAAAGTAATAAAACATAGGATAAATTTGAAGCCCTCTGTGCATCTATTTTTCATCCCCAGAAATACCTACTTTTGTGAAATTGGTATATGTGTTTTATCATTATAGTTTATGTTTCATCAAAACCATGTAACATCATTTTTGGTTGAAATAGAACATGAGAAAGAGCAGTAAGTAATCTCTTAAGTAGTGCTATAGTAGAAATATGAGTTCTCCTGAAGGGAAATAACGTCATTCATATTATTTGTCATACTGAATTACCTTGCTCAGCATATATTTCAAGGCTAAACAATTCTTGTTTTATTTATGTGTATTACTAAGAAGATGAAAATGATTATTCCTTCTATTACTGGTTTAATTTTTAATTATTAAAATGATTAATCTTAATAAGAAAGTATATGTACATGCTAAAATATTGCCCCAAGGCAACATAAAGTGAAACTTAGTTTTCTTCCCACTCCTGAACCCCAGTCACCGATTCCCATGGCAGAGGTGAAAGAATTTTCTAATAAATACTTCAAGAAGCATTCTGTGTTTTGATAGTTAGTGCAAAGTGGCACCGACAGACTATACAGCTTTGCAATGTTATTAATAATTTTACAAAACAAAAAGAATTATTAAGCAAAAAATAGACAAAACACTGAAAAGGAAATATTTTGCCTTACTTTGCACTATTAACATGATTTTACAACTGAGGAAATGAAGAAAAGTCACTGAAAAAGGCTATAGGAAAAATATATATTTAGTGAAGTAACTTGGTTAGAAAACTAATATACAAATGTTAATAGCTTTTTTGTTACAAAATATAAAACAAGATTTCATTATAGCAACAAAAATATACCACCAGAAATAAACTTATGTGGCATTTGTAATAATAATGTAGAAAAAAATTAAATGACCAAAGGACATAAAGACTTATATAAATGTAAAAGTATACTATATTTTTGGAAGACAAAAGAAACTACAAAAGCCCAAAATACTAAAATTCTAAAAAAAAAAAAAGAACTATTCTATGATTTACTGTATATAGTCTAGAAAATTTTTTTAACTTAAATGCTAGTATAGTATGTACACTTGTTTACATCTTGCTGTTTTCAACTTATAAAAAGTTGGGAATTATTCTCTATTTGCACATGCATGCCAATCACATTAATGTATGTGGCTCCAGTAGCTTTGAAACTTTTTTCTATATAATAATATTATATACCTTTATATTTGTGAAATCTTTTTCTCTAAGTAGTTTTTTAAAATTTCTTTATGTACACTTTTTATATTTCTTAATCATTTTATTTCTAGATTTCTTATTTTTTTATTGTTGTTGCTAATGTACATATGTTCTTTTTTCATTTGTCTTTTCAGAAGCAGTTTTTTGTATGAAGACTCGTGATCTTTTTCATCTAAAATTCTGTAATTCAAGCCCTCTTCCTATCTCTTGTGGCTGGCATCGAGTTCCGTTTTCTGTCTCGGTTATTTTGCCTTTTCGAGAATGTCATAGAAATGGAATCATATAGTATATAGTCTTCCGAGTCTGGTTTATTTCACTTAACCTAGTGCATGCCTGTTTCTTTTTTCCTTCAGAGCCTTCTCCTGGGTCTTTGTGGTGCCAGTGTGCTCATAGAAGGTCATGAGACCAGGGTGATATTTCCATTCCATTTTGTTAAAAGAAGTAATTGTGGGGTTTTCCTCTTATACCTCCTTTGAGAATTGTGCTTTGACAGCAATTTTTTTTAATATCTGCAGCTGCAGACATCCTCTCAGAAACTTCCTGTACATTGAATACATTCATCACCCTTCCTCTAATACTGTGGTATTTTAGTAATAGATAGCCTCCAGTGTTAGTGAAGGTGGAACTTGCATTTCTTTTCTTTTTCTTTTTTTTTTTAAATTTTATTTTTGGATTCCTTTTTTCTTCTGATGTGATATCCTAGGGAAGAGGCAGCACCTCATCTTGGCTCGACTTACACATACTATGTAGTCAGCTGCAGGTCTAGTAGATGACTCTGATGATCATGGTAGGACTCTCCCTTGCTAGCTTTCAGCTACTTCCCTAAGATGCATTCAGTTTTTCTCCACATTTCTTTATTCAAAACACATTTAGTTAAGTACTGGGGCAGAGCCTCCTAAAGTAGATTCATATCTAGTGAAACAAACAAACAAACAAACAAAAACTGCAGGTGACTGTATGTCCTTTAACAGGTATTAAATTTAAATTTCTATAGCATGTACCTATAATTTAGTGCTTGAGCAAGCACAAACTGTAAGCCAAAGGATGGGGAAGCTGCTCAGAGCTGATGTGTCACTAGTTTTAGCACTTACTAAGAATGATCTGACTTTCTTTTGGTGTATTGTCATTCTACCCTTTCACTTAAACACTATCATTTTTATAATATTTTTTGTAATATATTTGAGGAATCTTTGGAATTTAATATTAATAACATTAATATAATAATAATAATGATTGCATACATATTTAGATATTATTATTTACACTTAATTATCACTTATTTGTATGTTATACATTTTATAAATAGAAAAGCATTGAGGATCAGAGAGTTTAAATAAATATCTCAAATTCATACATCTAGTTGGTAGCAGAACTCTGTCGAACATGCATTTTCTGACTCCAACTCTGTGCTTTTGAATTACATCACAGTTACTTCCACATTTCTATTTACTGTGATGATTTTCAGCTTATAAAACCAATTTGCATACAATATTTATTTGGGTTCTGATAATAACAAATGAAAGTAGGTTATTGTTAACCCATTTTATAGGTGAGGACCTTTAATTTCTGAAAAGATAAAGAAGTTTTGAAAGGCAAACACTTGTTTCATAGCCAGAGCAAAGAAACAAGCAAGGGTTCCTGATGTAAGATTAGGTATCTTTCTTTTAAATAGCTATATACAGCACAATCATTTTCTTTATATTAAAAATGCTAAATTCTGAATTTTAAATTTTCTGAGTATTTGTTTTATTGGGAACTATTTGGAACTAGTTATTTTGTACACATTTGTCTCTGTTAGCTATTGTCACAGTAACATGCAATCAACTCCCAATACCGTGCAATAAGTAACCACAATACCTAAGTGATCACAATACACATCAACTTTGCTCACAAGTTCTCAGGCCTTCTGAGTGGTTCTTATGGTCTTGGCTGGGCTTATGTATACTATGTAGTCAGCTGCAGGTCTAGTAGATGACTCTGATGATCATGGCAGGACTCTCCAATGCTAGCTTTCAGCTACTTCCCTAAGATGCATTCAGTTTTTCTCCACATTTCTTCATTCAAAACACATTTAGTTAAGTGCTGGGCAGAGCCTCCTAAAGTAGATTCATATCTAGTGAAACAAACAAACAAACAAATAAAAACTGCAGATGACTTTCCTACCCCAAGGGTAGCCAGGCTAGGTTCGCACCCTTCTGAATCTCAGACCTGGTACTTAAGATACCTTTTCTCGGTGCTGGTTGTTAGAGACATGATAATGAGCAACTCAGACAAGATCCCTGTTTTCGTAGATCTGATAATCTAGTGAGGGAAATAAATAACAGACAAGTAAATACTGAATTTAAAATATACCTCAAAGAAAATAAATAAACCAGAGTGTTATACAATAATGGAGATGAGCTGTTATTAGATAACAAATCAGCAAAAACCTCTCTGAGAAGATGAGATTAATAAGAACAGTAAACCTGGTGCAATGAACAGGAGCCCAGTTTAAATTAAGTTAAATGGTAAATTCATTGGCTTACATGTACAAAGCATGAAAAGTATAGAGATTTGAAGGAAGGAATTATTCTTAAGGATACAGTGGGTTGCAATGTCCTTAGATCACTGTCGCTCCCCATTGCTTCATTCTTTGTGTGTGTGTGTGTGTGTGTGTGTGTGTTCTTCTATTATAATACCACAAATAGGGTTCTTCAAACTTTAAGGACATAAACACAGGCAACACTAGCCTTAGAGATTTGTGACCTATGCTAAAAAAAAGAAACTCACTCCCCTGAGCTTGAAAACTTCTAAATTAACTAAAACCCTTTAGCTCGACTAAATGTTACATCTACCCCCCTAGGCCAATTACTTTGGACAGGGATGATACAGCAGCTCACATTCAGAAAATATGTTGAGACTTGAGATTAGAAAATTGATTTCCCTAAAGGGAAGTGCAAAGTGGTGGCACTAACATGGAAATGGGGGGAATCTTTGCAAGCCTGTCTCCTCTCAAAAATGTATTTGTCATGCAGAATTTATATCCAGCTCTTATTAGCGTGTCGGATAGTAACTGGTACAGAATGTGGTACATTTTCTAAATATGACATAATTTTTGTAACTTTCAAGTATGAAACATTTTTTTCTTTAGGTACAAAAATATAAAACTTTAACTTCATTTCTGTTTTCAAAGCTTCTCCCTTTCTTTCCATGCAGGCTTAAAAACTAGTGGGAAGTAATGTAGTCGTGATTTTCTTTGTGGGAAAAGCTGTATCTTCATTATTATGGAGACTAGTCCTTAACTATAAGCCCCACAACTCTTTTCATGGAAACACTCTCCTTGTTGGATGGCTCTTTTTCATGTGATTAGTTATTACTGGCAGAGCTAGGTTTAGCTAACTCTTAGCAATTTCCATTGTGTTTCTGAGGTTTTAATTGTTAACTAAAATTCCAAGAAAACAGAAAATCTTTTTTGTCTTTGAATTGTAATTGTAACAATTCTTAAATTGTTTAGTCAGAATCAGGGGTATAAAAATTTAAGAAAGAAAAACAGATTTATACCTTATTTTATCATTAACATACACTTAAATTTTTCAAGTGTTTTTTTTTTCAATTCTGGATAAAAAATTAACTTCTTTAATGAGAGTATAATAAAATAAATGATAATAAATGAAAGTATAATAAAACAACTTTAAATGAATAGATTTTTGAGCTCCATCATTTTATTCTACTTAGCAAACAAATATTTTCATAAATTTATTAAAAACAAATTTAATTTCAGATTCCTTTGAAGCATTTATTATTTTCTCTATTCGCCATGAGATCAGAAGGATTGATCTTCATAAAAGAGACTATAGCCTACTTGTTCCTGGATTGAGAAATACAATAGCACTTGATTTTCACTTCAATCAAAGTTTACTTTATTGGACAGATGTTGTAGAAGACAGAATATATCGGGGAAAGCTTTCTGAAAGTGGAGGTACGTGTGTTACAATACTGATTTAATGTTTAGATTAGTTTTTAACAGAAAATTCCAGAAAACTATGTTGTAATCAAAAGAAAATTTTATTGGAAGTTCCCTGGTGGTGTAGTGGCTTAAGGATTCGGCGCTGGCGCTGTCAGTGCTGCGGCCTGGGTTCGATTCCCAGTCAGGGAGCTACCCACATACCAAAAAGCAAAAAAAAAAAAAAATTTATTAACCTTCGGCCCCTGGTTCTTTTCGTTTGTTTGTTTGTTTTGTATGTGGGTAGTTACCCAGCTGGTAATCGAACCCAGGCCACAGCGTTGAGAGCGCCAGCATGAAAGTCTTAAGCCACTACACCGCCAGGGAACTCTAGGCTCTGGTGCTTTAGCTCCTCCCCCATACATATAAAACCAGGGATGCCACAATATGTGTGAAAATATTTTGGGGGAAGGGAGTGGTGAGGTCCTGTTTATTGCATTTTTACATTGTGGACTTTTCTATGGATTTCGGTGAAGGAATATATTTATGAGGGAAAAAAAATTCTTCTAGTAGTTATATTTTTGTAAGCTCAAATAATTTATATTTTAATTTTGTTATACTCTTTCAGCATAAGGCAAAGAAATGGTGAAGAAACTTTTACAAGGACCACTACAATGAGCTATTTATATATTTTTTATATTTTGACTTATCTCTTTTGTTTAATCTAGATCTTTCTTAATTGGCAAGGTTTTGATATAAATACATGTAACATTTCTTTTGAAAATGTGACATCTGTGTGGCATTTCAAAGGCCAGGTATTTCTATAAAATTCTAAATTCCTTCTTAAATCACCTTTGCAATTATGAAAAAAATACCAATATTTAAGCATGCAATGTGGTTAGGAAAAATGAATTTGTGTCCTGTGTCATATTGCAAGATGTTGATTTCAAATGATAGATTTAGGTCCGTGGGATTAGATAGATAACTGTTTAAAAATAACACTGTTAAAATGTCTAATAATAATCTCTGGTAATATTATAACCTATGAAGCATTATCCTATGAACAAAATGTGTTTTTAAAACGTATATTTTTTAATTCTGAAAGAAACTAAGTAGTGGGTGAATGAGAATAACAGTGGATATTACCAAATTGCTTAATTTTATTTACACACCACTAAGACCGTCTTCTCTTATTTGGAAAAGATTGATGTCTTCCAAGTCTTATGTCCTGGGGGAAGACAAGTAAGGGGAGTATAATTTGGGATTTATTTTCGTTATGATTAAATGCAGTAAAAGCTATCTTGTCTATCATGCTTCAAAAAAGAGCGGGTACTAAGTAGCTGCAATGTTGTTGCCTGGGTGAACTTTTTATTCCACCCACAACGAGCAACATTTGAATTAAATGACACCAATTTTAACTAGCACATCATTATTCCCGAAATTCCTTGTTCTGCCTAAAAAGTGAGAAAAAAGAAATAACATTTTTGCAACCTGATTATAGTTTTTAGCCTTAGAGTTGTTAAAAAGTTTTATTCCACTGGCACTGAAAGAACCTGAGAGATTACATTTTTTTGTTTGTTTGTTTATAATTATCAGTAATTCTACCTGTGGGCCTTTTTAGTTTCCCCTGTGCCAAGTAATTAATAAGTTTATACTCTATCTCTCAGAGTTAATCTAGTGTTTAAGTACTTTGTACTGCTGATAAGTAGGCATTTTCCTTTGTGCTCTACATGTTCCTTGAATGGGTACAAGTGTTCATTTCCCTTTTGTTGTAGGTGTCAGTGCAATTGAAGTTGTTGTGGAGCATGGTCTGGCTACCCCAGAAGGACTGACAGTGGACTGGATAGCAGGCAACATATACTGGATAGACAGCAATTTGGACCAAATCGAAGTGGCCAAATTAGATGGTTCCTTAAGAACTACGCTAATAGCAGGAGCCATGGAACATCCTAGGGCCATTGCTTTGGACCCAAGATATGGGTAAAGAAATTTGCCTTTCACACATTGACTTTCACATAAAAATGATGTCTTACAAATTAATATTGAATTTAATGATCTAATAAATTATGAGTCAAAGTGTTTATTTTGTGCATGTAAAGATATATGTATGTATGCATATACATGTAATTATATATATGTATGTGTGTGCATGTGTATATATGTGGCATATGTATATTGGATATATATATTAATATATCCAATTATATATATATATATATATATACACACACACACACACATACACACACACACACACACACACACACACACACACACAAGGATTGTCTAGGAAAAATCCAGCCATAAATGCTACTATTTTTCATATTACATGGCTGGATACTTTCCAGACAGCAGCCCTCGTGTGTGTGTGTGTGTGTGTATTTGAATATATTAGTTTATTAACATGAGTTTGGTTATAGAATTTCTACATAGGTACTTTTGGAGAATATTATTGCCTTTTTTCTAAATACTGGCATTAGGCAGGCTATTGGAAGCTATTGTAACTCTATTATTGTGAAGCAGTAATTTAATGAATTTCTCTTTGACCTGCCAAAGAGATGCTGTAATAATGTCTAGTGGTTGCAGTCTACAGGGCCAGTCTTTGATCCAAACAGTCACAGATGTTAACCACCTCACACTTTATTTATTTTGTATGTACTTGGATTTGGTTTAAAAGAAAATTAAAATGAGCTTGAAGTAGTCCACGGGAGAGATGCTAACTATTGGGACATTTGAAAGACAAGGCACATGATTCTGAAAAACAAGTACAGATGTTGAGTAACTCAGGTCATTGCCTGCTCTGGTCCTGTGCATTTCATTACAAAAGGCCAGGAGCGAGCCATGAATTTGGAGCCAGAAAATGAGGGTTCCAGTTCCTGGGCAGTCACTTGTTCTCCATAGGACCTACTCAAGTGTCTTATTTTCCCTTACATTTCACTTTCCTCTTTCGTAAATCAGTGATAATGATTTACTGTTAATTATTTATTTCCTTGATAATTATTTTATAAAATCCAACCATTGGCAAGTCTAAAGGGTAGTAGAAAAAAGTTATTTTTCTTTGTCTATGTACCTTTAAGCAATACAAAGTCCGGGGAACACCAATGAGATTAGTGAGTCAACCAGGAGGGGATTAATAAGGTGTTGAAGAGAGAAAAGAGAGCCTCGTGTTTAAGTCAGCAGCTTCCTGGCCACACTCTCCTTTATACCCAATACCCAGAAAACAAAAGATTGGGAAGGTTTGTTTTTTTTTCCTTTCACTTCAGACATAGGCTAAAGGGTAAAAGAAATTGTCAAGAACAGGGTTCCAAACTGACTTTACCTTTCACAGTGTTTTAAATATATTTGAAGTAGTTGTCAGTAATTGAAATGCTAAGAAATTTTGCATGCAGCTGTGGATTTTAAACTTCCTTTGGAAAAAATAGGGAGATGTGGCAACAAGGAGCAGAGCAATAGCTGTGTCTTTTAGCCTGGGGCTATGTTCTCAAGTTTACACAGTTTACACTATGCCCCTTTCACTCATTACTTCCTATAATAACAAGTCACCAGGAAGAGATGTGTCATGTTTAATGAGAAATTCCCTTTTTTTTAAAAAGACTGTTTCCGAGGTGATAAGTAGATCGCTGAGCCTGACCCTTTACTTCCCACAAAGGTTTGTTGTCCACAGAGGCTATACCCACGATGTAACAACTGGTGAAATCTTTACCTATTAAACCTAAGTTGTATACGTGCCTTATCTGTATAAGAAACTTTCTACGTAAGAGAAAACTGGTATTTTGGAGAATGTTGTAGTTTTAGCATGTATACCAACATGATAGGAAAATTGTGCATGATTCCCAAATTACACCTGGCACGCAGAGAGAGGAAAAAAACAATAAAATAAAATAGGTGTATGAAAGTTTTAAAAATGGCCTGACAAAACAAAGCAGTAAAACTGGGAGATAAAACTTGATTTTCTATAGCTTCATTTTGTATAGCTTTGACGATGCTTAGGATAAACTTTTCCATCTTTATTTGTTTGGGGAATGTCCAACCTGAGAGTAGAAAAGAAAAGAGAAACACAAAGGACACACAATCCACAAATACCACGTAAGTGAAAATATCACACTCTATTTCAGTGATCTAAAGGGATCTTTGTACGTGAACTATTTCCTGAGAGTTAAAAGTTAGTACAGGCTTAGCCTATACATTAACAGGGAAAACCTGATAATGTTTCTGAGAAAGTCGATGCCTTTTATTATTAATAACTATTGTGATATTGTGAGGATAATTAAGATAAGTACAGACTACAGTAGTAATAAAAAAGAATGAGTAAAGAAATAACATAATATTTCTTTGTCTGGTATAAATGACCAGTTACGATGACAGTACTAATTCATTTATCTGTAGGAGTGAATTGAAAGTTGACAGGTTTGGCTATTATGATATGATAGGATTTTTATTGTTAATTTATTTTATAGAGAATTGATTACAACTATGATATGAAGTTTATATAAATACCTTTAATGGAAAGCCCAGTTGTAGCAATTAAATTTTAAAATATTGTGCAAATATTAAAATATTTTTAGGTTTATTGGATATTTTGGTAAAAAGTACATAGATATTTTTAAATATTGGACCTTTCATAAGGTAGGCTGAGAACATAGTAAAATTATGCCCGTGCACACATATACACACTGAACTGCAGAGCCAGCTAAGCACAAGAAAAGCAACATTGAAAAATCATTTAATTTGATTTAAACTCAAGTTACTACTTCTGTACACCTCACATAGTAAAAAGAAATGTAAGATTTCCCTTTATTACTTGAATTATTTATGAAATATACCAGGAAGCTATGATTCAATATTGATAGGCGTTCCTAAGACATTTAAACATCTTTTTAAAATTTTTATTTTAGGATGAATTCACTGGATAATTTTTTGAGAAATACAATTTGGGTAAATACTATTCTCTTTTCTACTAAATTGTAAGCTTTCCAATGGCAAGCAAAGTTGCCTTCAAGTCTATGAAATCCTTCACTTCTTTTGGTATATATAATTGTGCTTAATAAATGTCTTTGTTGTATATAATTGTGCTAAATAAAGTAATGCATACATATGCATGAACTTTAGTTACATGTTAACTTACAGAAACTTAAGAATACACCTTAAAAAGTGAGCTATGCAATGAAAATACCATAAACTTTGTTTATAGTAACAAATACAAAACTAGTTTGTAACCAACCACTTTGTTTTTTTGGCACAGCTGAGGAAAAAAACCAGGCTATAACATTAGTCCATGAAACATATTTACATTATATGAAGTTTTTACAGCAATACAAGTCTTTGCAACCTATTTTACAGATACGAAAAAGGAGTGTTTTTAAATTGACTAATTTGTTTCCTATGTCTAGAATCTTCTGGCTTTCATTTTACATTATAAAGCATATTTTCTATTATATTATATTCCTTCAGTATTCTGGGTTTTGACTCAGTATCCCAAGTGACAAATTATTCTAAGATGGTAAATTGGAGTCTTAGGGAGGAGACATTTTTCTTTCATTGCATTATAAGAGAATACACTAATTGCTAAGGTGATCTGAATGAATACATGAATCTCCTGTAAACATCAAGCTTATTATTAGGAAGTAACAAGCCTCTGGGAGTTCAGAATCTACCAGGCAGCACTCACTTTAGTTCTTGAACTTTTGTTGACTGTATTCTCTTGCAAATGCATGGCACCTTTCTACTCCACTATTTAGTTTTCATTTGTCATAATAACTGAACTCTGCTATAACAACTGCAATGGGTAAAAGCATATATTGTAATTGTGAAGATTAACAAGACATATAAATGAAATTTTAATTTTATCTGGGAGAGTTCTCAAGCAAAACTAATAAAGACATTGTTGATTTTAGCAAACCTAAAGATTATAGATAAGTAACTTCTTTTTTTGTCAAGATCATTTATTTTCACCTTCTGCAGCTTGACCTGATATATGATAATGGCCCTTTCAAGCCTGTAATGGTATAATTTGTTCATGGTCTATTGACCCAATTTAATCCTGATATAGACTAACCGATGAATGCATGAGCTGTACAATCAGTAGACTGTGGTGTCTTTTTTAAAAGCAATCATGGCTGAACATTTCCATGCATCCTATAAGAAAGGATATTCAGTCTTTGTATACATGAAGAAATAATGCAATCATTTAAATGCTAATACATTTTAACCATAAAAAAGTAATATGGAAAAAATTACTCTCTTAAAAGTATCACATCATGAAACATACAGGAGGTCTAGAATTTTATGTAACAATGATCCTTGATATCATCTTTTTAAAAATTGATTGTAAACTGACTTATGACAAGGTTAAGAACAGTTTTAGAGAAACTACTTCTAGAACATATTATTTTATAAAAAGTATTGGAAATTTTTCCCACCTGCATTGATTAAAGATTAGACCACGGTGACCATTACAGAAGAAACAGCTTAATGCAGCTGTATTCAGTGATGAAATGAAGGGATCAATCATTTAAGAATGCTGTAAATTGTTTCAAGCCATCTCTCTCTCTCTCTCTCTCTCTCTCTCTCTATATATATATATATATATATATATATGTGTGTGTGTGTGTGTGTGTGTGTGTGTGTGTATACACACACATACACCTATTGTATCTATGAGGGCTTTCCAGAAAAAAGCCTGCCATAAATGCCTCCATTTTTCACACTATGTCATTGGATACTTTCCATACAGCAGGTGTGTGTGTATTTATATACCGATATATGAGGTCAGATAATTAATTTTACTAACTCATCCTAGAAGAAGTGCTACATACCTCATTGCTGAATATCACTACAGTCACCATTCAAGTACTCTCCTTGGGCAGCTATGCACCAACGCCAGCACCTAGTCCACTCTTTAAAGCAATTTTGGAACTCTTTCTCTGGAATGGACATCAGAGCTGTCATTGTACATAACCTCAACAAGGTTATGACAACTTACCTAGATTTTTGTACAATGTTACAAAAGTAAGTGCACAGTGGCAAGTTTGCAAACTTAATTGTCAGACTTTGAGTATGACGACAGCTCTAATGGCCATTCCAGAAAGAGTTCCAAAATTGCTTTGAAGGGTGGACTAGATGCTGGCATCAGTGCGTAGCTTCCCAAGGGGATTACTTTGTCTAGGAGAAGTTCAAGTTAATTGTCCAACTCATATACCTATATCTCTCTATCTATCTCTATAATAGCTTAGAAATTATTTTAGGTTTATATTTTCAGATAACTAGTATTTTTTTCAAAGAAAAAAATTTTAAACATTATTCTTTTCAGAGAACAACACCCTACAATAAGAATTTATAAATGTCCTCTACTACATTTTAAAACTTTTATGTATTGTTTAATGTTGAATTATTCACACTTTTAAACTTTTATTATAAATTATTTTAAAGACATAAAATAAAAGGATTTGCTTAGCACACTTCTTTAAATTCATCACACAGCTTTAACAATTATCAGTACATCACCCTGAGGTATATTAAAGTTCATTTTTATTCTTTCCCAACTGTATATTTAGTTTATTCAAATATTTGGTTGTTAAACAATGAATCATTTAGATATTGTTTTTTTGTTTATATGTTCTCATAACCAAAGCTGTGGAAACTACTAAAGATACATGAAGTTTAAAAAAAAATCTTAAATATAAACTCATTGTTTGACATTCTATGATATAAATCCAATCCTATGATCTACTCCTTATTCCTTTTCTCATGACTTTGACTTATGCTTACTTTATAAAATAATCTGCCTTTACCTACTTGCTGCTGTAACATTTAAACATTGATATTGGCATTAATTTTCATTCTCTCTCTCCTGCCCCCACCATTTCTTTAACAGTTTGGAAAGACTGAAACGTTGCTTTTAAAAATATTCTCTATAACTGCTTCTTGGCCTTTTGGCTAAGATCAAGTGTAAAATTATTATCCATGAATATGTATTTGTGCATGCTTGTACAAACTCAAACATTTTCTATTTTCTAGCTATGCCATGCACTTAATTGTTTGCATCCATTACTTTATCAAACAATCTTGACAAGTGTGACTATTATACATTTCAATTACAGAAGAGAAAATGGAGTCTGAGAGTAAGTAAACCGGAGTGGCGGATCCCAGTCTCCATTCTGAGTTTGTCTTGCACAAAAACATGTGGATTGACACAAATCAATACTGACACAATTATTTAATGACATTTTTGACTATCTACTGCTGAAGTTGTACATGAACTTCCATTCTTATCAAGAAGATCAATATCTTCCTTCTCTGTCTACCATACATTTTTATCACATATACTTACTAAATTTATTATATGATGTTTTGAATTATCTTCTAATCATTCCATATTTGCAATTCCTATGTCTTATAAGAGAGTATAAACTTCTTAAAAACCGAAATCATGATACATACTTAGTTTATATCATTCAACGTTTTCTTAAATAGACATAATACATTTTTTTAAAAGAAGATGGGTTGAATTAGATTTTGAATTTTGTCCAGAGGACGGTTTTCATTTTCTAATGTCATCCATCAAATCCCTGTACTCACAGATTATTCAAAACAATGGAACAATTGAAAATAGCTATCTCTCTCTCTCTCTCTCTCTCCATATATATATATATATATATATATATAGTTTTATATATATATATAGTTATATATATATAGTTATATTTATAATGAACACTATATTTATTTTTTACCAATAACCTTACCATTTCTCATCAAAAGGTTTTCACAAATGATAATAAGAAAATTTACTGGATTGTCAGTGTATCTCCACTCCTTTATGTTCTCCCATGTGAAATCTCCATGCTATCCACTGGATTCTACTATTATACCAAAGTAGAGAAGACAATTAAATATGCTCCTACTTCTGTACCAGATACTTTCCCTTTACTATTTTATTTAATGGCATAACATTAAAGAATTAAATGTTAAAAGCATGAAAACAGAAATTAAGTTGTCTAGTTCCCCATCTCCCTCTGTCACCTGCCATTTGCTAGCTATAGAACACTGATCAAGGAATTTTCTCTAAGAGTGTTTTCTTTCTATAAAACATGGATAACTAGCCATGGCCTTACGGTCAATTAAATGAGATCATCTATATACAGCTGAAAATGGTTGTAGCATATAGTAAGCACTAAAAAAGTATTAGCTATTATAATGATTATGAAATTGTTGGGTAACTATATCATATAAACACGCATTAGCAGTTTAGGCTACTGTCAATTAAACATAAACCATGTATTACCTAATAGCCTTAAAAATCAAATTTATGACATGCAACACTTAATGCCTATTATGTTGAATTGTTTGTGCACCATGAATTTCTATATTTTAAAATAGCGCTTTTTAGAAACAAGTAATCATCTTTAACATATAAGAAGGTATATTTTAACCATTGCAAGTCTGTATATATAATTTCCCCCTGTGTTTTTGTTTTTTACATCCTCTGTCATATGATCTGTTTCATTGTGTGGATCTAAATATCATCTCCATCCTGATGACTTCCAAATTCATGTCTTCAGTCCTCCCTACTTCTCTCAACTTCACCCTAGCATACTATATAGCTTCCTGGATATCTCCTTTTTTTGCTATCTTAAAACCTCAAGATCAAAAAGTCAAAACTTCAGTTTTGATTATGATACACATGCCCCTGCCCTCAATTACCAGCTCTTAAAATCTGTTCTTCTTCCATGTTTCCCATTCCACTGTGTGGAGTTCTTGCATGCCCTCTCTGAAATGAGGAACTGGTGGTCACCTACGATTCCATTCTCAGGCTCATGCTCGCATCCAATTGTCAGCTGCTCCTGGCAAAAACTCCTCCAAAATGCACCTTGAAGCGGTTATTTTATCTTCATTGCCATCACCATACTCCAAACTACTATCATCTTTGTCTGGTCCTTTAAAATGACCACCTGACAGAGCCTTATGCTTCCCTCACTTTATTCTATTCATATATGCATGATGCCATGTTTCTCCCCTGTGTAAATGTGCTTCCTATTCCCTTGCAATAAAATAACCAGTAATTGCCTTATTCTACAAGACCCATAGGTAACCCTTTTTAACTTTTGTCTCCTTTCCCTTTTCTCCCCACCACATTTCTCATACACTGGCCTTATTTCTGTTCCTCATGTCACTCACATTTTTTCTCCATTAAGGCCTCTGTGTCTGCTGGTTATTCTACTTGATGTGTCCTTTATCCTGCTCTCCTCATTTTTCAGATTCTGTATAAATGTCACCTCCACTCAAAGTGCTTTTTTCCCTTATCATCTTCTAAAGTAGGTCATTCACCTGCTATTCTGTTTAATAACAGAATTTTTTGGGGGCGGGGGGAGGTACTTCCCTGGCTGGGAATCGAACCCAGGCTGCAGCATTGAGAGTGCCAAAGCCTAGCCACTACACCACCATATAACAATTTTTCTTCAGAATATTTTAGAAGCTTTAATTATATATTCCTGTGTTTATTTTACTCAGTCTCCTCCACTGGACTCTAAGCCCTGAGTGGGTAGATAATACACTCATTTGTCTTGCCACTCTTTACCTAGCCAGTGCCCAGCAGATAGTAGGTAGTCGATAAAGAGTTGTGAAAATGAATGACTAAAGTAATAGCATTATTTCTTTTTGTTCAGAATTCTCTTCTGGACAGATTGGGATGCCAATTTTCCTCGCATTGAATCTGCCTCTATGAGTGGTGCTGGGAGAAAAACCATCTACAAAGACATGAAAACGGGGGCTTGGCCTAATGGACTAACTGTGGACCACTTCGAAAAAAGGATAGTTTGGACAGATGCCAGGTTTTAAAAAAAATCTTTTATTTTGTATATTTTCTGTTACCTTCCTCAGGTAATATTTATAAATTCAAAATGTATCCTAATATGCATGTATAAAGTATACATACATTGAAATAGGTAGTGATTTTTGTTTTGTTTTTACTGTATTGATGGCAATTTTCTAGTGAATTTTTTTGTTTTTGTTATGATTTATTTTTCTTTCTAAAAATTAACTACAGGCCCATGAAAAATGGTTTTCATAAAATATTTTCTCTGTCATTTATCTAAGAAATATGGTCACATCACTAGACAATTTGAGTTTTGATAAACTGCTGATGTATTTACCTTTCTGTAGGTCAGATGCTATTTATTCAGCCCTCTATGATGGAACAGGCATGATAGAAATCATCCGAGGTCATGAATACCTTTCTCATCCCTTTGCTGTGTCTCTGTATGGGAGTGAGGTCTATTGGACTGACTGGAGGACCAATACATTGTCCAAAGCCAACAAGTGGACAGGGCAGAATGTCAGTGTGATTCAGAAAACCAGTGCACAGCCATTTGACCTTCAGATATACCATCCTAGTCGTCAACCACAGGGTAAGTGCTTGTTATTACTTAACTACCCAGAAAGTATTTTTACCTACATCCTAATACTATTCAGACTATCAAATAACTTTTGTGAGTTAGCAGTTACAAATATATATTTTTTTTTATGTGGGTAGTTCCCTGGCTGGGAATTGAACCCAGGCTGCAGCGTTGACAGCACCGAAGCCTTAAGCCACTACACCACCAGGGAACTCCCTCAAATATTTTATGTATGCTGTATGATGAACGTGGTTTTCTCCTTTATCTTATTCAGAATATTTTTATTCCCTTATATTTTTTTCACAAAGAAATAAATAGGGAAATTTTAGAAATTAAGGAGTTTGCACCAAGCCCACACATTTTTAGTCACTGTTAATATATCAATAAAAAGATACTGTGGGAAGTTTTAGAAGGTCCTCAGAATTAGAATCTCTTATCTAAGCATGACTCTAAATTAGAGAACACCAAGCGCACATTTAGGTTACCCGCCCAGCAGTGACTGGTGGGAGAGGGAATGGTGCATAAGAAAGCATGCACCATCTCTGTGAGCTCATCCGTTGTAAGAGAATTGAGTTCACATGAACATGTCTGCTACCTCTTCCCACGTATTCCACATTTTGGTGCAATAGGAATTTTCTTCTTGGTTTTGTGATTTTCTTTCCTCCACTTCATCCTTACCAAATAATCTTCATTCTAAAAAAGTACTATGTTTCTTTTTTTTTTCTCTCTTTTTGGTGGGATGGGGGGGATACCATGGCCCTTTTGTTTTACATCAGCTCATTTTTTCATACTTCTTGCCTGATTCTTCTCCATTAACATATGTGTGATAACCTATGGAGATCTCATTCCAATTCAAATGATGTTCCCTTTATCGTTAGCATGTTTTTATTTGACACGATTCTCACATGACAGGCTCTATCCTACATAGGCTGTATTTTCTCCTTTTTCTTTCAATGTATTTGAAGCAGATCTTCCACTTCTTTGGTATTTCTGGTTTTATGGACCACACTTCAAGCCTTATTTTAAATTCATGTTATATTTTCTTCTCCTAGACTTGACTAAAAATACTCACCTCTGTGGTCTATAAATTTAATGGCTCTTTTGTCTTTCTTCAAGACTTGGTCTTCATTCTCCTCTGATAATATTTTTTTTCCTTAAAATTTTTATATCTGGCAGTCTGGTTGAATCTAGTTCTCATACCAGAGACTTTTAATTTCTCAGTTTCAATTTTTTTATATAATTTATTCTTCTTTGTTACATAGGAGTTTTCACACACCCTAGATGGTGTGATTAATCACTTTAATCATTTCCTATCACTCTTAACTACTTTACTTTTTTCATTCTACAAACCTACAAAGCATGAGGACATAAAAAGGAAAGAAATATAGCTTAATCATGTTTGCACTTAAAAGGCATTCAATAAATATATTGAATTAAACTAAATTGAAATTAGGTAAGAAATCTTGATTCTGACCAGCAATGTGTCACTGCTATAATGGAAAAAAAAAATCTTTCTTCCTAAAAACTTTCTTTAGCATGGGGGTGTATCTAATCATTGACAAACACTGTATGTGCATGACAAACATAAGATAGGATCAGCTTTAATTTTTATAAAAAAAAAAAATATGTACACATATATTTTTGTCCCCAAGGCTGTTCAGCATTCTATAGGAACTGTAAGTTTTATGTTAGGAGTATTTCAAATATATTGTACCATAATGGCCTGGGTCTGTGGCTTATGTCATTGCTCTCCCTCAAAATTGAATCAGTGTATTTCATTTATTAACTGATTGATTTGCCCACAGTGACATGACCCCTAGAAAATACATAGAATGGAAAAAATGTAATACCATGAAGTGTTTCTGACATTGTCATATACAAGGTCTGACAATTAAGTTTGCAAACTTGCCACTGTGAGCTTAGGTTAGCAGCACTGTACAAACAACTCGGCAAGGTTTCATAATCTTGGTATATCTGTGACTCACAGCTATGCATTTGTCAGTGTGTGACAGTGTCCTGCTTTAGGGACGTTTGTTCATTATTGTTGTTATTGTGTGTAGCTGCGAGAATGTCAGAGCTCGAATTAGAAATATAATACAAACAAACATTAAATTTCTTGTTAAACTTGGTTAGAGTGGGAGTGAAATAATAGACATGTTCCTCCAAGTTTATGGGAATAATACCGTGAAGAAAATGGTAGTGTACAAATGGATTAAACATTTTTCTGAGGGCAGAGAAGCCATCTCTGATAAATAGAGGTCAAGGTAGCCAGTAACAAGCAGAACTGAAGAAAACATTGCAAAAATTTGTTGGATTGGTCTTCCAAATCATCCTTCGGCTGACTGTGAGAAGCATAACAGACCAAATAAACATCAATAGAGAAACAGGAAAATCTTTGCTGAAAATCTTGGCATGAGAAAGTTGTGTGTAAAAATGGGCCCAAAGTTGCTTACAAATGAACAGAAATGAAGGAGAGTCAAAGTTTGACAAGACCTTTTGGAAAGGCAATGTTTTGGGCCATGTTATTACTGATGAGAAAACTTGGGTATACCAATACAACCCCGAAACAAAGTGTCAAAGTGGACAATGGAAGTCAGTCAAGTCTTCATGACCAAAAATGTTCTGTCAGTCCAAATCAAGAGTCAAAATGACGTTGCTACCGTTTTTGATATCAGAGGGATTGTTCATTCTGACTTTGTACCAATTAGATAGATAGTCAACCAAGTTTACTATTTGGAAGTGCTGAAAAGGCTGCATGAAGTTAAATGAATACAACATGGACTTTTCACTAACAACTCATGGCTCTTGTATCATGATAATGTACCAACTCACTGTCTGTGAGGGAGTTTTAGCCAGCACACAAATAACTATATTGGAGCACCCTCCCTACTCACCTCGTCTGGCCTCCAATGACTTTTTTCTTTACCCAAATATAAAGAAAATACTGAAAGGAAGACATTTTGATGACATTCAGGACATCAAGGGTAATACAATGATGGCTGTTTCAGAAAAAGAGTTCCAAAATTACTTTGGAGGGTGAAATAGGCACTGGCACTGGTACATAGCTTTACAAGGGGAGTGCTCTGAAGGCGACCTCCATAGTGATTTTCAACAATGAGGTACATGGCACTTTTTCTAGGATGAGTTCACCAAATTAATTGTCAGGCCTGTATATAGAATGAAAGTTCATTGTAATTCATTTGGTTTGGGAAATATGTTGTTTACATCTTTAGTTAACTTGCAAAGTGATTTATATGTGACTTCACTACTACATGTAAAATAAGTAAGTTTTTGCTATGTAGATCTAATTTAACATATCTTTCCAGGATTCAGTGTAGATATTTTAGTCTTTATATACTTTTAGAGAATGTCAACTATAATGAGAACTTGCTATTTCCAAAATGAAATCTAGGTTATTTCCAATTTTGAGAATGACCAGAGAACACTCTACTTTTCTTCATTATTAGGATCACAGAGCATATGACAATCATTATCCATCCTGTTTATCTGCTTCTGTGAAGTAACACTTCCAATGTCAGGAAAAAAAAAAAAGCAGGAATATATTGACAATTTTATTACCAAGAGTAGAATTACAATGAAAATGATGAAAAAGTTCAGTATTAACAGAAGTACAATAATAATAGACCCTTGTTTCCTGGTGAATGATGGTGAGATTCATAAATTTTAAAAATACATGACATTCAGTGCTATAAAATTGAAATACATCTTTCACAAATTAAAGAAATAAAGGTTAGAAATATTATTTGAAGATGTCTACTTTTCCATGTAGAAAATTAATAAAAATTTTAGCACCCGTTTTCTTACAAGCATTCATCATGTGTACAAAGTTACAATTTGGTGAGTGGACATTTAAACAGAGCTTTTACAAATGGAAATTTATTTTAGATCCTTTTGTTCCTAATGTTGTTATATGAAAATAAGAAGAAATAAATCAAGGCTTAAGCATATGCAATGTAAAGGAGCAATTGTGGATATTTTAAATCTACATTTTCAAAATTTTTACAGTACTATGAAGCCGAGCTTAGGTTTAGTGGCAGGGCTAAAATCCCAGCCCTACCATTTATTAATTGTATGTTGTTGAGAAATATTTAACCTCTTTGTGCCTTAGTTTCCTTGTCTTTTAACTGGAGATAACAATAGTATCTACATCATAGGTTTCAGTGAACATGAGATCAATAGTTATTAAATATAAGCACATTAAACACGACTTAATACATAAAAAATTCTTAGAGCAGTGTCTCATACATAATCAGTGCTACGTGTTTATATACATAAGTAAATAAAAATTTAAAAAGTATGCATTATTGCATTCATATTTTTCTAGCTACCTTTTGTTGAAAGTTAGGTTATATTACTTTTTTTAGACATTTTGAATACGTATTTTCTCACATTTAAATAACTCATAATGACCTTAATGTCACACTTTTCTATAGCATACAAATTTGTTTAAAGACAAATGCCAATAAAAATGTGAATCACAACTATAAAGAATAAGTAGATCTATCAAGAGAATCCAGGTGTAATTGAATGGCTAGATCATCAAATTTATTCTGTCCACATTCAGGTTATCATTTAATGCCACTGCTCACAGATGAAGTGAATAACATAAAAGTTGTGGTTATAAAAGGAAATATTTTAAAGTTTATTTAATATTATAAAATAGTATTTTTTCCATAACAGATAAGTTGTGAAATTCAGAAAATCATGAACCAGAGAAAATGTACAACCATTTTCCCATTCCCAAGCCAACAAACATTTCAATGGATTTTCTTCCATGTGTTTCAATAGAGATGTTAAATAACACCATAATAATAAAAAATATATATCAGTTTATTGATGAACTACTATGTGTCATTTAGTTTTCACTTTTTTCCCAAATTATCACAGCCATCTAACAGAACAGTTATTCCCACTTTTCAATGAGAAAACGGAAGCTCAGGGAAATAGAGCAACCTAGCTGAGCATAATAAAGCTTATCAAAGCCAGCACCAGGATTCCAAGGACTGTGACCAACCTCATAGTCCATGCTTCATTCCTCTCTAAGTTGAGAAAGCTTTTGTATGTCTTCAAATTTAATATCATACTTTTAATTTTGTATGTTCCATTTTATACTCAGCATTAGCATTTTCCCTTGTTATTACTGATGTCTCATAAGTCTCATTTTTAATGACTACATATTTTCACACCACATGACTGTCAAAAAATATGTTCTCAGCTATTCATTTATTTTTAGATATTTAGTTTGATTTTAGTTCATTTCTATTCTGTCATTAATAACTTTAGTGCAGGTGTCTGTAGATACATAGTTTTTTCTACATCAATAGTTTGGGATTTGTATTGTTATTGTTACGAACCCAAAAGATCTTTTGTAGATTCCAGAAACAAATTTGTGAATAAAAGCTGTTCCAAGAAGCAAAAGCATCACTAAAACCAAATGAAAATTAGGTCATAATCTTTCTTAAATAATTTTAATTTATATCTACCCTCTTAGCAACTTTTGAATATTTAATACACTATTATTTGTTATACTCACCATACTTTATATTACATTTGCATTACTTATTTTATACCTGGAAGTTTGTATCTTTTGATCTCATTCATCCATTTTGCCCACTCCCCAACCCCTTGCCTCTTTGGCAACTACCAATCTATGAGGTTTTGTCAGGGGAGGGAGTGTTATTTGTCTGTCTGTTTTTTGTTTAGATTTTATATATCAATGAGAATATAGGGAAGTATCTGTCTTTCTTCATTTACTTATTTTACTTAGCATAATGACCTCAAATTCTATCCATGTTGTAGCAAATAGCAAGATTGCATTCTCTTTTATTGCTGAATAGTATTCCATTATATACTAGAGCTGCCCAGAAAATATTCAGCTATAAATGCCTCTATTTTTCATATTACATGGCTGGATACTTTCAAAACAACCCATTTATATATATATGTGTGTGTGTGTGTATATGTATGTGTGTATATATATATATATGTATATGTGTGTGTGTGTGTGCGCGCGCGCGCATGCGTGTGTGTGCGTGTGTGTGTATATATATATAATGTGTGTGTATATATAATGTATGTGTATATATATATGTATATAGATGTCTTTATATATTCATTTATTTTTGGATATTTACTTTGATTTTAGTTCATTCATATTCTGTCATTATGTACATGTGTGTGTATATCTTTGCATGCATGTGTGTGTGTGTCTGTTCACCATCCTACATATTATTAATTCTGTTAAAACATTGTATTCCTCACTGCTTAATCATATCACTTTATTTCATATATTTACATACTATCATTAGGAGATTATTTTATTTAACATGCACCTTATCTATAAGTAGTAATATTTCTAAGAAATAGTTAAAGCAAAATGCTTCCAACTTCAATGTAGTTGGTATCAGTAGCTTTGAGGAGATGAGAATTCTGACTGAAGTGAAGTGAAAGGCAGATGATATCAAAGCAAGGAGGAAGTTTTGAGATTCAAGAAAAATGGTGAGCATTCTATTATACAATGAGGTGTTTAGAACATTGGGCAGTACTAAGAGCCTGGGAAAAAAGTGAGAGGAAATGAACAATGAAGAGGAGGAAAGTGTATTGAAACGTGTCAAAGACATATTACTACATTATTCAAATTATTGATATAAAAAAACAGAGTGAAACTTACTTTTTCCTGTTATACCTATAATGGATAATCCTCTGCTCCCAGTGCCAGTAATAAGGACTGCTAGCTAATTTAATTTCTTAATTAATCTTTCTGTATCATGTTAAAACCATATTATGAATTAATAGAGTATTTTTGGTTCACCTGAAAAAATTAATCACCATTTTTTGCATTATTTTTGGACAAAATATAATACATATGTCAAATAACTAAGCATCTGATGAATTTATATACAATTAGTTAAGTTTGGCGCATTGTAAATTGCTATTTATAAAGTATGGTACAACACAGTGTATCTTGGAGCAATGGAAAAGATTAATAAGAAAGGAAACATAAAATTCTTTCTTCCTTGGTATTGGCTGATGTACTTGTGCCAGTCATACAAACCTAAGGGATTTAGTGCCCTTCATTTAGATCCATTTAGGAAGAATTCATCTTCTCCAATATCAGGACTTCTCAACCACTGCACTTTTCACATTTGGAAGCAGAGCTCTTATTTGTAGAGGGCTTTCCTGTGCATTGTAGCAAGCTTATTAGTATCTCTGGGCCTTACCCACTAAGTTGCCAATAGTAGCACCATTAGTGTCTACTAGAAATGTCTCTAGACATTCCCAAAGTTTCCAGGGGGCAAAATCCCCACCCCCACTACTACCACCACTGGTTGTGAACCACTGTTCTAGATAAAAAAAGGCTTATTGTCTTTGTAAAATCATTGTAAAGATAGAAACGTTCCTAACACAAATACTTGTTCTTGCAAATCATGCAGCAAATGAAATAATTAAAAAGTAAATGAAAATATCAGAAAGACAGGTCACCTCTTTAGAATAACTTGTAAGTTCATTGATATTTTAAAATACACATCACCAACAAATATAATATGGTGATGCATGGTTGTTTTTAACCTTTTATAAAGAATTGTTTAAAAATAAATGGAAATAGTATTTGTGACTTTTAAAAATTTTATCTTTGAAGTACAAAGATATGGAAAGTCAGATAAGATTTTTAGACATTTTCTGTTTCATAACAATACAGTATAAAATTAATTCATAAAATATGATATAATTGATTAAAGTATTTCCTTATCTAGTATTGCTTAACTCTGGTGAAACTAAAGGAATAAGTACATCTTTTTATTGGCATATATGTAGTAAGTGTGTTATAAATAATGAATTTACTTTATTTTTTCAACATCAAATGTTAAAATTATAATTTAAAGATATTTTCCAAGGAAAATAAGATTTGAAATTAGTGTTTAATTGCAAGATCCTTCTAAGATTATTTTCTTTAAAATATTAAATTATTTTCTAAAATGAAACTTATAATATTGATAAATTATTTTGTTATATTAGTAATTATTTTGGTACTAACAATGTTCATTAACAGGATGAAAATTAATCACAATAAAAAAGACTACATGGATGGGAGAAAAATTTTCTCCTTATTAACAAATTGAATCTGGGCAATCTTCTACTTTGAGCATAGTTGTATTAGGTAAATAAATATCATACATATTTTATATTGCATCAACATTTGTGTACACTTTATTTGAATTTAATAGATAAAATATTGTTTATTTTTAAGGTATTTATTTTTGCTGGTGAGAAATGGATTGTAGTCAAACATAGTTTGCATAACATATAAAATTATTTTTAATGATAATTGTTTTCTTCCTCGATCACACATCAGGCTGTGTGATGGCATAATTAACATTTGATTTTCCTATAAAGTATTATAGTTATGCATTAGTTGTTTTTTTTTCACCCAGAGCTATGTTATGCTTTGGAAGATTAACTAATTTTCCAAATATTAGATTGCTATCTTTTTAGAACATATACCCACCTACATCGATGAGCATGCATATGAATCCAAATGTCTTTAAATCTCACACAGCAATAGATACCATAGAAATTTTGTGGAAAACAATATGTATGAATATAAGTAATAGTTTCTGGAAGCATAACAATCATACTCTAGCTGAAAGGTTGACAAACTAAGGCCCTCAGGCTAAGTTCAAACTTCTTTCTATTTTGTAAATAAAGTTTTATTTGAACATAGCCATACTCATTGATTCACATATTGTTTTGTGGCTGCTTTTGCACTACAGTAGCAAAGCTGAATAGTTACTGTGAAGGGTGTAAGACATGCAAAGGTGAAACTATTTGCTATCTTGGCCTTTTACGAAAACAAAACAAAACAAAGCTTGCCATTTCTGATTTAGCTAGAAAGACCATTGTATACTGAAATAAAATATATAAATACATGTCACAGACAATTAGAAAATAAGTCAGTAAACAATAAATTGCCTAATGCTTTAATATAGCAATAATTAAAGTTAATATTCTGTGATGGGAGGAATCAGCATTAGCTGGCTCCATTATCAAAAGATTTGTAAGAGAAAATTAGTTGAACTGGTTCATGAAGGGAAGTTAATGTAAAGATGTTGATTATGGTAGTATGTGACAAGAAAAATATATAATATAGACATAGAAAAGGACAATCTATAGCTATTAAGAAAATAATGAGGAGTCCATTTTTGGCATGTGTGTAATATATATGTAGAAGTAAAGTGGTAGATGAGGCCAGCAGATGGGTTGGTATTTTACAAAGAGAGATTGGTATATTCTAATCAGTACCGAAGTATACCTACCATTTATATGGCTCTAGGGTTCATTCAAAAGTGATGAAATAAAGCAAGAGGAGAGATTTAAAAATGGAAAGAAACAAACTTTAAGAAAAGTGTGACAATACTTGACAATGATTAAATATGGTAGTGAAAGAAGTGAAAGAAATGATTTCAAGTTAAAATTTTATGAGTCTGAAAGACTGATGATATCTTTAGCAAAAATAAACAGAGTGGATCTGGATAAAGAACTGCAAGGTGAATAAGAAGACCAGCAGGTAGATCAATCTGACAAGTATGGGGGAAGCTTATAGAAAATCCTAGGAGGAAAGATTGAGAATTTGTGAAGTAGGCAGTGGGAAACCATCCAAGGATTTAAAGCTAGGCAGTTATATGATCAAATCTGTGTTTTAAAATAATAGCTGTACACGATGGGGAGAGACTGAAAATCAATACATTAGGAAGTTAATGCAGCAATCCAAGCAAGAGATGAGAAGAAGCTCAATTAGCCAGTGACCACAAAATTGGTGAGAATGGTGTACAAGGTTAGAGTACAGACTCAAACTCCTTGGTGCAAGCACTGTCTTGTCTGCTTATACCCCAGCTTTTTAAAACAGAACAGATACGTGCTTCATAAATACTTATTCAATGCATCAGTATAAGAAGGAATGTTACATGTATCTCTGAGGTTCTTTGTTTTGTCAGGGAGTTTAGATAATGTTAATTATCAGTGAACTCAGTCTGCACAACTGTATTAGACTCCCATCTGTTAAGATTGCTTTTAGCAGTCATTGATTGTTCAGCTCTTCCCATCTCCTGGATATAATTAATTGGGAGTGTCTTGTTCTTATAGGAGTTTACAACCTATGTATTGATACTGGATTTTGCGATCATATTTTTCATATAATAGTTGCTTTATCAGGCAATGGCAAAGATTTTCTATAAATAGCCAAATAATAAGTATTTTAGGGCTTTGTAGGCCATGTGATCTCTGGGAAACTGATCAACTCTGCTATTGTAATGAGAAAGCAGTCATCAATAGTATGTAAACTAATGAGCATGGCTATGTTCCAATAAAAGTTTCTTTACAAAAATAGGCATTGGAGCAGACTTGGTTTAGGGATCACTTTTAATGTAAAAAGCAAGGGTTAGCACTAATCTCTGCAGTATGTATAAAAATGTGAGGATAGCAAACCAAATTGCTTAATTTGGTAATTAGAATAAGTAGCTGTTCAAATTCGTGACTAGAAAGAAACTTTAGAAAGTTTTAACAGTATTATTTTAAAGTGAGAAGAGATAAAAATTAAAGTCTTGATGATTAATGCTGCGAAACAAAAAGTATTGTGAATATTATATTACAGTGTTATTAATACAGATATTGGGCTACAAAGTCATCATCATTGTTTCACTTTAGTATATAAAGAGTAATTTAATATATTATATTTGATTTGAAAAAGGTATTTGGTCAAAATGATAGAATTTTGGAAAAGAACTGGTATGATTTTGAGTTAAAAATAATGGTGTTCAAAGTGCAATCCAAGTAGCTATCATTGAGCTGTTACGAATTAGGCTTTTAATTTCCTTGAACAGAATAGCATTTCCATTGTCTGTTTTTAAACAAATTTCTCCTCCTCCATCTTCCTTCTGCTCTCTTAATCTGTCTTTATTCTTTTTGTTTTTCTTTTTCTTCCACATCCCCTTCTGGTTTTCTGTTTGTTTGGTTTGGTTTTTTGTTTGTTTGTTAGTTTTGAGTTTTTGTTGGTTTGTTTTCTTTATTTTAGTATTGAAAACTGAGTTTTCTCTTTCTATCACCATAACTGGGTTACCCTGACTCCAGGTATCTAACAGTTTTCTAACAGTGTCTCTTCATTCTCCCTCCTCTCCTGCAACACCATTCCTCTTCAATAACCTTCACATCTACTCTCTTGCTTCTCCAATTATAGAAATTGCAATTATATGACGTTAAAAGGGAAGGAAGCAGAATGTGTGACACTTGCTCCATGGGAGAGAGGACTTGCACTCCCTCGTAATCTCTATTCCTTAGCTTCCACCCTTCCCTAATAGTTTTTACTCTGAATTAATTTGCTTAGGAAAATTTTTCTGAGTCTTTAATTTAATTTTATTTATATATATTTTTTAATCAAATACAAAGACATGGATTGTTTTCATTATTTGGGGGAGGGTCTTAACAACTGCATAAAACCCTGTTAAGTATGAAATTTAGTTAATATCTCGTATCTCCTACAATTTTATTACATCACATTCACTTTTAGTTTTTGTGCTTTAAAGCTCTACAGGACTGATGTTAAATACTCTTGAGAAATAGGTTGACCTGTTTGGAAGGAAATATTACTGGTGGGATGAGAAGAAGTAACTCTTTTCTTCCTTCAATTTAGTAGCCTGGTTCTAAAAACTTTGTTCTACTAGAGACTCTATAAAAAAATAGGATTTAAGAGAATAGTTATTGATCAGAAGAGATTAAAATCTTGTACAAAATATAGAGCAAACAAGAAGAACAAAAGAATAAAAGAACATTGAACCGCAGAATTTATATTTTATTTTAAATTTGAATATATCATGTTATATTTATATAACAGAATTTAGGAAGTATGTGTATGTGGAACAAACTTAGCCATGGAATCAGTTAATACAAGAAAATGAAAAAGCAGATGTTCAATAATGACTCAAACGAGAGAAATGACCTGAAAGAAGGATATATGTGTAACAGCTATTTCCTAGAGAAACTTCAAAGTGCTGTGTGCTATGGCAAGATATGAGTCGATAGGTAGAATAGGGGAATAGCAAGTTTCATCAGAACTCCCAATGCCTGCGTTACAGTCTAGTTGAGTTTGTTATATACTAAATTTAATAATTATTCCTGGATGTTTCTCAGACTAATTTTGTTTTAAACCTTTGCTTCTAAAGCAATAGGATGCATACCATTTTTCTGATAGAAAATTGGGGGTGTTATCTTCATCATCTTTGAGGAATAAAATCTTTTTATGAATGTAATTGCTGTGTATGATTATCTGTTATTGTCATATTAATTACCCTAGTCTTGGGTGCTATGTTGGGAACTTCACTTTGAATCATTAAGAGAATAACCCTTGTCAACCTCAAAGATTTCCTAATAGAGTCTTCCTCTTCACTGTTAATATTTCATTGTGCAATTACAGCTCCCAATCCCTGTGCAGCTAATGATGGCAAAGGCCCCTGCTCTCACATGTGTCTGATCAATCACAATAGGAGTGCTGCTTGTGCATGCCCCCACCTGATGAAGCTTTCCTCAGACAAGAAGACCTGCTATGGTAAATTTCTAAAAGTTCTTTTCTAAAGTTCAAATTGAATTCTCTCAAATTGTATTAGCATTTAGATTTTCCTCAAAGAAAAGCAGATGAGGTTTTTTTAGTGTCTTTAAAAACATTTGAAATAGTGCTATTTCTAGACGGTTGATGATTCAACTACTTTTGAAGAGACCGGCAAATTCTTAAAATATGTGATATGCTGCACTTTGCTATTTATTACCTTATTCATTTTTATCTTGCAACTTTTTTATTTGGTGTGTTAGCAGAATTTATCTCTACAAAACAGAGACCTTTGTAAGTGAAAGTGCATTATCAGAAAATGATGATGTAGGTAACCTGCATAACCAAGAGGCACTTACAGGCTTTAATCTCCTGCCCTCCTGAAGACTGTTTAGCATCATTTTGTAGGGAATCATCAACTTGATGGGGGGAGAATAAAGTGAAATATGTAACTTTGAAAGAGTTCTAAAAATATATTGAAACGATGCATTTAAACAAATTAATGAAAATCGGATTGTGGGGTTTTCTGGTTTATTTTAATTTTAAGTAATTTTTTGTTTATTTGGAAAGCAATTACTTTTAAGGACAGAAAGGGTGTACTCAAAAAACTTAATTCAGGAATTTAAGAACAAGTGGATTTAATTAATTTTACTCAATCGTAGCATATCTCAATTAACAACAGTAACCTTAAAGCAAACAATAAAAGAATATCTGTGACTCCTATTTCTTTTAAATTGACTAAGATTTCACTAACTCAATGCAAGAATGGTACCTATAGAAGTAAAATAATGTAATTCTTCACAATGTTAATTACTACAGATAATATAAAACTTTACAGTAAAACATGCTTTAACATTATTTAAACCCTAATTTTGATAGTGAAAACTTAAATATCATTTTTAAAAACAATGTTTAATTTAATTTTGTTCAATGATGGTATAAAAAAATGTTCTTAGATTCCTTCAAATATCATTTATTGGAAAGCAATTTTGTTATAATTATGTACCAAGAAAAGTATGTTATTTTACCTTTGTAGAGTTTATGTACTTTCGCAAGTTTGTTTGACATTGTAAAATCAAATCAATCACTGAAAATTTCTTGGCCTTTCTAACTAAAATATAATGACTTCAGGATTTTAACTTGTTTTACATTTCTTTCTATTAAGCATCTTAATTTAAAAATAGATATATCATTTCTGCATTTACGTTTCCATCAAATCTTGTTTATGATTTTTTTGGTGTTAAAAATCTATTAAATCATCAAGTAATATTTTAGAATTCCTAGACTGTTTCAAACTTGCTACGCTTACATGAGGAAAACACTTATGTCTCTTTTTTTCTAGAAATGAAAAAATTTCTTCTCTATGCAAGGCGTTCTGAAATCAGAGGAGTGGATATTGATAATCCATATTTTAACTTTATCACGGCCTTTACGGTCCCTGACATTGATGATGTTACCGTGATAGACTTCGATGCATCTGAAGAACGTTTATACTGGACAGATATTAAAACACAAACCATTAAGCGAGCTTTTATTAATGGAACTGGGTTAGAAACTGTTATTTCAAGAGGTAAAAGATTTGCACATTATGCTCAAAAAATGTTCGTTATTCAATTTGTAATAATCAGAAGTCTCTTTTATACTCATTTCCTATTATCCAATTCTATGTGGTTAATTGAAAGTTGGAATTGATTATTCAGAGATTTAATAATAAGCTATGTTCTAACAATTGTGGAATGCTATAATTATGTTGCACATAGTAGTTTGATAACTGGAAATTTAGTTGCACAAGAAGAAAAAAATTTAGGATAATCTCCTTAAAATTTATGGGTTTTTAAATAAACAGATTTAAAGACTCATTTTTGCTGATGAGGGAATAGTTATAGTTGCATAGAGAAAATACAGGTGATTGGGAAGGACTGGTTTCCTCCTCTGACTCTAGCTTATTATGAACTTCATTTTGCATATATTTCTACAGAATTAGACTATACAAATAAGATAGGGAACTTGATCCTATCTACCCCCTGACCCAGCAGGTTGAATCACAGGTTCTCAGTCAATGTTATTGAATTAAACATTAAAAAAAAGAGTAACTTTTTTCAAAGTAAAACACAGCTGAAGTGAGACATAGATGTAAATTCTGTGGTTGAACTCTTAATATCTAGCATTTAATTATTCTCTCTTTGCATACATTTTGGTATATGGTGATTTCTGGGTCAGTTATTTTTTGGAATGAATCTTGAGTACTTGCTGCTTAACCATAGTTGCAAAACCAAAAAATGACACAGTTTCTCTTCCACTCCATGCCTCCTGAACATAACAGAGTGACTTGGAGTAGGATGGAAGAAAGGATAATCAGTAATCTTTATAGACATTTCAAACTCCTATGCTTTGAAGCATACTGAAATTTTAAAATCATACCTTATTTGAGCAATGATCACTCTCTTAATGAAAGCAATAATTACAGGTTTTAAAATCACAGTGTTTTTCAAGAGTTTTGGCAGCTAATACTAGAAGGCTGGCTTGAGTAGATCAAGAGCATTTGACCACTAAAGTATTCTCATATTTATGCTAGCTCTTTACCCATGTCAGGTTAGTACCGTTAAAGCAACTTGAATGAATTGGTCATAAGCTTGTTCAAATATTTATTTCATACTTGCTGGAAGAGAAGAGCCTTTCTGAAAGAGCTAATGCAAAGTTTCCTCTTTGTAAAAGATTTGTTTTTCAGGGAAAATGGTTAGATAAGCACTATTAAACAAGATTTTAAAAGAATATCTTGGTAATGGTCACTAAAAGCCTCAAGAGACCATTTAAAAGGGCATGAGGTGCCTCCCAAGAATGATAGTCTAATAAAAAGTTGTTCAAACATTCATTATAAATGTGAAATACTTCCCATAAGGTTCTGTGAATTGCATAAAGTAAAAGATGTTCTAACTGAAAAAAAGAAGGGACCAATTTTCTGTCTCTAATAATATATTGGTTACTAGTAGTAATTTGGTGAATTTATCTTTGAGAAAATCACAAAGACTGAAATTCATTTTGCACTCTCTATTTATAATTATTAACCAAAATTTGAGCAATGATATTTTCTCACTAATAACATATATAAGGGCTGTCCAGAAGAAAACTCCAGCCATAAATGTCCC
Organism: Lyroderma lyra; assembly: GCA_004026885.1. Lineage (NCBI taxonomy): Eukaryota > Metazoa > Chordata > Mammalia > Chiroptera > Megadermatidae > Lyroderma > Lyroderma lyra. The sequence goes on from PVJL010004225.1 coordinate 102,816, forward strand.
TATTTTTCATATTACATGGCTGGATACTTTCCAGACAGCCCTCATGCATTTATTAGGATCAATAATTATTATTTCAGTTATTTTGACAAATATTGGAATATTTTCTATAGGGTAAATAATTGAAGGACTACAAAAGCTAGTATAGACTAAGTGGTATGAAGTAGAGAATGAGAGATTAGATGCCATATTAGCTGATGGAGCTAAAGAAGTTGAAACCAAATCCTTTCTAGGATATGGTGTATTTTTCTGATGTGATGTTTTTCTTAATACTAAAAATGATGAGAACCAAGGAAGTGTTTTGAGGAGGGTGTGGCTATATGATTAACTTTGCCTTTGGACAGGAACATTCTAGTTATAATATTTGGTAGATAATTGTAGAGAGGTCTGGGATAGTGTTGGCAGTGTTGGACTGGGAGACAAGTAAGGTGGCTGCTATAATGGTTTTAGTAAGAGATGACAGAAGTCTGAACTAGAGTAGAAGTAGTGAAAATATTAAGAGATATCAAAGAGTAAATAGTATACAGGGATTTAATTAATTGAATATAAAAATAGAAGAATAGGCAATATAGAAGGATAACCTCATTTCTGGCTACTCCACAATGGGAATGATGATTTTTCCCTTTCTCTCACAGTGAGACTTTGTTAAGAACATAGACCTTTTCATTAATAGAAAAACTTGAGATGAACTTCTAGCAGTTCAGCTTCTAAAACTCATCAAAGTATCTCAAATCCTGCCAGTAATTTACTTTCTTTTATCCTTTTATCTTTTAGTTTCCCTGTGAATGACTCTGTGATCTTTTTCTTACTTCTTATACTGCTGGCCTCCGTATTTTCTTACTTCACTGTCCTCCATGTACTGGACATTTTCTTGGGACACTCTCTCCAGAATTCCTTAGTCTAAGTCTAATGTGAAACTAGTTTCAAATTTCAGATCCCAAATCTATCCACTGCTCCAACCAGCCCCCCTTGGTTTTTTTTTTCCTTTTTGTGAGAAAAACATTGGGGCTCTTTGGGTCAAGCTTTCATGAAGGAGACTAGAAATAGTTTGCCTGCTTTTCTTTTTCCATATTCTGAAACACTAAACTGTCCTTAATTTCTGTATTACCGACATGAGTTGTTATAGTGACTTGTAGGTACACTTTGTTACAAGGATAAATACTAATGTAGACATATTCATTGTGTAAATTAACAAATATTTATATATATTTATATTATACATATATATGTGTGTATGTATATCTACATATATATATAGATACACACACACACACACACACACACACACACACACATATATATATATTTGCCTCTTTACAGAAACCAAAGGTAATTTTATTCTAAGTAAAAATAAATGACTATAGCAATTTCTAGCAAAGGTTCTTACTGGTGGTCTGTGGCCCTCCTTTCTGGTGGCAGTTAATTCTTATAATTGAGTAACTGAATTGCCCAAATATTTTTAGTTATTCATGCTTTAAGGTGTATTTTTCTGACATGAGAAATAATATTAGGTGTCATTAATGTGGCAAGTACCATTATCTCATGTAACCTTTGCAAACCTTTGCCTAAGAATTATTTCTATTGTGTAGATGAGAAAATGTAAGCTCAAGAAAGCTAAAACTCTGCCCCTAACAACAGTGGGGGACAAAGACAAATTCACCTAGGACTACATGTTGAGAACTCCTATCAATCTTCATAACCCTACAGTAGGAGGACTTGAGACTTCATTCCAGGGGGCTAGGTGTTGTCCTTTTTAAGACAGTCCCACAAGTTCAATGGCCTTTCCTGAACTTGTGTAGTGCCCAAAATTATACCTTATTGGATAAAAGATTGGCCCCCCAAAACTCTACAGTACTGAGTGTAATTACCATACTTGTAGTAAGGGAAAAAAGACATCTCTAGTTCCTAACCAAAGCCAGGAGTAAAAGTTGCCTTTTCACGTTTGTATTTATCATTGTTTTATTTTATCTACCATGTATTTCTCACACAGTGCTTTGAAATAATTGTTACTTTCTGCTTTTAAAGATGAGGAAGCATTTTGTGTAGATTTGCCATGCTACAAAATAGCAGAGCTTTGTTACATCCATATTAGATTATAATTTTTTACTCCAAAGCTATGTTCTTTTTCCCTAAATTTCCCTTTTCTTTTAAAAATAAGGAAACTGAGCAAGACAAAGGGGCAGCAGCTTTACTAAAACCACATGGTTTGTGCATTACATTGCTTTTAAGCATTCAGTTAGTATAATACATACTCAGCAAACTCTGCAGAGTTCATCTAGTAGTACTTAAATATAAGGGTTAGACCATGTCCTTGCCAATGATTTTATTATTTATTCTGAAATATTATGGGCAAGATTTTAGAGATACTTTGGCAGCTTTCTGAGATTCCATGTCACTCATTTTTTTATTGGGAAAGACCTCTGGTATATCTGATTATTCTAAGGCAAAATATAAATTGCTCATCTTTGGAAAATTAAGGACTCAACTTGCATGAGTGCTATTGCTTGAGAAAATAATTATTATTTTTAGTACTATTATCATCTACTACCTGAATGAACTAGAATGTTAGGATAAGTTAAGCAGAAGTTAAAATCTATGCAAGGAAGATAATATAAATTAGAAGTATATTTGTTTATGTGCTAGGAAATTATTAATCATATGCTTTTTTAATTTTAAAAATATAAACCATTTAAAAATATCTTTTGATCATATTGCTAGTATATAAAATCTAATTCTCAATGTAACTTTAAATCTCATGGAACCCATTTCAGAGCAGATTTCCATCAGTATTTAAGATTATTATCCACTTCTGCCAACAATTATTTTGTCAATGAGCACAAAAGTTTCATTCATTCCCTCTGTTTTGCAAGACACCATATTTAATTGTACCCAGTAATAATAATGCTTAGAAAATAAAAACTATTGTGAAAATTCATCCAGAGAGAATGAAAGAAATTAAAACAGGTCAGTAATAACAGTGAGATCGAGATTTTGGAAACGGGCCTTGAATTAAAGTAGAAAGTTTGGATGGGGAACATCTGTTGTTTTGCCTATTTCTGAATAGAATATCAATTTTCATTTTCACCCAGGAAGGCTTTTGGTGAAAGAATGTCAACATCTGTGATTTTAAAAAAGAGAAAAGAAATGAAAAGCAAAATTAACACATATAAGTCTCATTGCCTTGAGAACTATATCTCTATGGCAATAAATTCTAAATGAGCACTATTTCCTATGTTTATTCTTGATCTTCTAGTTCAAATGATAAAAATGCTATTTTATTTCATTGCATAGGATTTTTTATCACAATATTCTGGATTCTATATCTAAGATATTGAATGGATGGGACAATGGCTATTATTTAACTAAGACAGTCCATAACCTCAAGGAGCTTCATATCTGGTGAAAGAATGAGTTAAACAACTAAAACATAAGGCTAAATGAAAGAAGGAGTTTAATAAACATGTAAACCACTTCTCTGAAATTTAGCCCAGAGAACACTGAGTTCTTACGGGATTACCAAAGTGCTCACTAAAGAAGTAATAGTCAAACTAGGCCTGGAGGCGAAATGGTAGTGAAGTCAATCCACGTTAATAAACCAGGTATCTTTTGCTTGAATATTAGACCTATGCTTAGAATTTAAAATAATAAGAATAATAATAACCTATTAAAAGGACAGAGAACTAAGTTTTATTTTTAAATGATTTTATTTTTCAATTAAATAAGGAGCCAGATACATATTTCTTCACTCATGTATCACAGAGGATTCAGACCCTTCTGATATTCCTGAGCTTGTTCATGTTTACCCTCTTATTCTTTATGAGTTGAAGGACTGAACCCTCTTGAACTGAGCAACTACTAATCCTGAATCTCTAGATTTTCATTACAAATTTCTGTTCTTTGGTTATACCAGTCTCTGTATTTCCATTTGCCTTTATGATATTGCTAACATAGGAATGTATGTTAGCACTTAGAGATTTTCATGTTCATCCTATGATCTCAACAATGCATTTAAAATGTATAATTTATTTTGTATCAGTAAATTTTGTGGCAATAAAGAAAGGGCTTTCCAGAATATCTAATCCACCTTAGTTCAAGCAGCAAAAGTCCCCGGAAATAGAAAAATTGAACTTTCTGAGAACTTGTTTCAGAAGTCTTGGTCAGACTTACGTGAACTCAAGAATTAAGGGTCAGAATTTATTTTCAATACTTTCATCAAGAAAAAAATCGTTATTAAACATATGGCATCACCACCCTCATGGTGAATCTGCCAGGCACTCTAAAACAATTAGATTTGGGCATTAGGATGATTTTTAAAAAGACATACATTTTATTTAAGACGTGAAGCTGATAATTAGGAACTCCATCCAATCTGGTTAGCAGAAAAATGTAAGGTTAGAGAATGAGAATTGAGATGGCCTGAATATGTGTTTAGATAGGTACTATTGAAAACAAACTTAAGAACCTTACATCTGATATTTCTAGCTTAGCACACACATATATCTTAAGCCTAACAATTGTGTATGTTATGAATTCGTTCATCAATTCATTAACAATGTTAATTTTGAAGGCAATGTTGCATACATTTGGGAATGAGAGCTATAAAGATAAATTACCAAGGAGACTGCCCTCAAGTATTAATATGTCAGCAAATAATTATTACGTTAAGTAGAAAGGCATTGATCAGATGTAGTCCTGTTGAATTAGGTAGTTAAGAGAAACTCTTTCTGGCTGGGATATGTGGTAAAGTTTATTAGGTTTCTATGATGGAATGGTGACGTTGCTTATCAGCTGGCCTATTCTTCATGAGATTTAGACAACTTGAGCTGTAATAGGGTATGAGGTCCAGATAATTCCTATATGTTAGAGAGATCAGGACAAGTCTGGGAATCTGCAAACACATCTATGTGACTGAAGTGTAGAGCAATTGTTAAAAATAATGAGAAATAAGATTGGGAAGGTAGTTATATTCAGATTATATAGAAAGCCAGGCTAAGGAATTTAGACATCACTTTCTAAATGGTTGGAAGCTATTGAATACCTTGGGGCAAACAAAGGTCATGATCAGAGCTCTCTGGTCAGAAAAATGACCTGGCAGCATCTAAATCAATTGCTTGAAAAAAGAAAAAGACTGGATGCTATTGCAATATTAAAAATAGATGTAGATTGAGAGAGCATCAACCATACAATTGACAGGGTCTAAATAGGTATCAATAACTTACATGTGCCTACACTTTCCAATTGAACACTGCAATTTATTTTCTAGGCCGTATGATTAGGACTCAGAAATGAATGAAAGCATTTTGAGCAGCAAAGACAGCCAAATGGAAAAACAAACAAACAAACAAACAAAACCAGAAATCTTTGGAGAATATGTATTTTAAAGGAAATAAAATTTAATTTCATTATTTTTGTCATTAACAGGCAATCCCGGACAAAAATGCAGAAAGTATTAAGTTCTTACATTAGCAAAGTACCCCTCCACCCTGCGCTAAGGTGTATAAACACACATCATCCAATGTACTATTCACAGCAATCCTTTGTATAATCTATAATTAGTTTCATTTTCCAGGCAAGAGGCCAAAATTTAAGTGTCTTGATTGCAGACAAAAAATAGGCACTGCAACCTCTAACAAGAAGCCAAATTGTCTTATTACAGCAATCCTAGCTCTCAGCAACCAAGTCCAGCGGGTGAAGGAGAAGCAAAAGTGAGGCAATAAATAAGTATCAGACATGGCAGATTTATCTTTACGGAGGTGTTACATTACTTCCCCCCCCCCCCACTCTATAGGAAAGAGAGAATTGGACGCGGTAACTAAAAATAAAAGTAAATTTCAAGTTTTGGGTTTAGAAATGGAAGTTCACATTCATAAGCCCCCAACACATCAGAAAATCAATGATGAATGGTAACTTGCAGAGATAGCGAATGTTTATTAGAAGAGAAATTGAAACATGAGGAGTACCTTGTAAGGATACTGTAATTAAAAGTTATTTAGAAATAATAGAAGGATTTTTGAACAGGAATGTCGAGTTGGTGGATTTCCGAGGATGTCAGAGGCGGGTGGAGCCTCCCACGCTAACACCGCACTTGATGGCCCACTCAGAGCTGCCAGGCCTCTGTGTCTTATTTTGCTCCTTTAAAATTTTAAACTAGTTGGTAAATTTTAAAATCTCTAGTCTCCAAATTCAGGTGAAAATCTAGCTTTGTGGCATCTTTTGAAAATGATAAATAGGAAGATGTAGCAATTCAACAAGTTAAGTAGCAATTGTTCTGAGAGTCTGGGGGCTTTGGATCGGAACCACTGATAGGAAACAGGGCAGCAGCACCTAGGAGCTAGTTAGGAGCAGAAGAACCTCAGGCCCCTCCGTAGACCTACCGAACACAAATCGGCATTTTAACATTCTCCAGGTGTCTTGAAAATGTAAGTAACATCAGTCTGGAGAACTCTAAAGGTAAAGTACACTAGAAAATGCTAAAACTTTGTAAAATAAAGGCAAAGCCATGTTAGAGTCAGCAAATGCCATACATTGGTGACTAACCTGGCCTACTTTATATGTTAATATGCTACAAAGATTGTTCTGGTATCATTCTTAACACTTTAATTAGTTTCTTTAATTAAAATGTACAATTGTATTTAAGCCTAAATTCCATCTTTTTTTTTAATAGGTGCCTAATTGAATAATCAAGGAATAACAACCCAAATATTCATATCAGCTGTAACAAATCAAAATTTAAATTTCAATAATTTCTGTAGAATCCATGTTAGAGAAATGCTAAAAGGGTTTTAGTTTCTTTGTTTTTATCGCAGTTTCTGTTAATTATCTGTTTTGGAAGATGTTCAAGTCTGTTGATTCTTTTAGGAAAGTTGACTTTTTTTATTTCAATTCAGTAACAAATTGGCACTAATAACATAAACTAGTACCTTTGTTGATTGCATACAAGTACTTTCTCCTAACTACAAAGATGTGCTACCAACTGGACAGGCTATTACTCTACTTTGAATTTTGGTCACTTTGGCCCTTAAGATTGCTGCCTATGTCTGCTCTTAAGTGTTTACTAGGAACCATTGACAGTTAGTGTAATTTCTATGCTAATTGTTGCATCAGGTTTTCAAAGGACTCAGCACTAAGACAATGATTATTCATACCTTAAGAAGAACTGATAAAGGAATGAGATTACAATTTTGTACAATTTTAGCTAACAAATTAAAGTATAAATTAAATTTCCCCTGAGACAATAACCTGGAAAGCCAAAAGAATGAGAAACTTCATTTACTTTTAATTTTCTCTTTCTGTTTTACAGATATTCAGAGTATCAGAGGTCTAGCAGTGGATTGGGTTTCCCGTAATTTATATTGGATTAGCTCAGAATTTGATGAAACACAAATTAATGTGGCACGACTAGATGGCTCTTTGAAAACCTCAGTTATCCATGGAATCGATAAGCCACAGTGTCTTGCAGCTCACCCAGTCAGGGGGTAAAGTATGATTATTTTTTTTTAAGTTTTTCAAAATATTCACACACCTCTGCTCTGATTTTATATAAAAACTTTGTTTTATTTAGGGGACACACGCATATCATCCATACAGTCAAAAAAGCAAATACAAGTGTGGAAATTATATAAGAAATGCCTGGTTAGGCTCCTGAGCCACTCTCTTTGCTCCAGCCCGCTCCTACCTCTTTGGAGTGTACTTTCCCCTCAATAAACTATCTTTTTGTTTCACCACTTCAAAAAAAAACAACAATAAAAAAACAAAAAAAGAAAAAGGAAATGCCTGGTTAGACATTTCTGTTATCTGCATAAAATCAGATTCTTATATATCATTATAATAGTTCATTAATTTATATTTTAGGGAGTGATGGTTGAGAATTTTTAAAATGAAAAGGAAAATGATTGATTTCATTGTGACCACCAGTTGATGATAATATATTCCCTGGCTGTTGATATTATGGTCACTCCTAAATAGATTGGATTCTCCCATCTTTTGGCTAATCATCATGTACCCACACGGAGAGCTTCCGGGGGGCTAAAAGGAATTCTTTTCCCTCAGCACTTTCAACAGGAAAGTATAAAATGACTTTGTTCTATTCTAAAGTATCTGATTTATCCAAGCCAAGAGGATTCAATCTTGATGAATTATTATAAATCGAAATAATTTACTGTAGTCATACTTAAAGATTCAGTTGTGAATGTGAGAAGAAAAAGGAAGTAATTGCCCTTCAATTATGGTATAAAGCAAGAGTGGTTCTTTTTTCCCAGGCAAATATGTAAATTACTGTCACAAGTGGCTCATCAGTTTGGGGCCTTCCTGAATATCGTCCTAAGGAAAAATTTACTTTGATATTAACTTTGTTGTTTAATGTATATTTCTAGTCAACAAGTAGGCCTATATGTAATCTTTTTTCATCAATAATTGTTTTTTTTTTTAATTAAGAAAACTCTACTGGACAGATGGAAACACAATTAACATGGCAAACATGGATGGCAGTAATAGCAAGATTCTCTTTCAGAATCAAAAGGAACCAGTTGGTAAGTTTTTTTAAATAGTTAATCACTGTAGTTTTTAATATGATAAACCTGAACTTACATAATGTATCTTTGATGTACAGCTTGAAAGAAAATATTGCAGATTTGTAATAGAAATAATATTAGGTATTTATCAATTTTATTGAATCCTTTGGGTCGATATGAGGTAAGAAAGAAACATTCTTTTTTCTGGATAAGAAGATATGTCTTTTGATAAGAGAATTTTTATAGTATCTTAAGTATTGAGTTGCTTGAAACTTAATGCAATTTATAAATATCTTATTTTCATTTGTATGTATCTGATATGTTGCTATGTGGCAATGTAATACACTAAGACTCCCCCATCATTATTGTGCCAGTATTAATAGTTACAATGATTTGAGTTTTAGTATTTAAAATTTAGTTTTCAGACATTTTCATTCACTCTGTAGTGTGTTTAAGTCTTTTTCTACCTTTGCCAACATTGTAAACTATTTGCTAAAACACCATAGTGCTAAAAGAACTCTAGCTCATTCTCATAAAACATCTTTGAAAATCTCAGTACAAAGATTCTTTTAGAACATAGTGTGTTAATACTTACAAATAGATATCTATAAATTATAATATTTTTTCAAATTGATTACAATTCTTATTTTTATTTGAGAGGAATTGTCATTCTGCTTATTTGCTATCTCACAGTACCTTTAAAAAAATCCATAATGAACCTGAATTTTAGTATTACGTTAAATGTGCAAATGATGGACTATATAAAAGAAATCAATAATTTGGCTTTGAATTGCCTATAGTATAGTTTTAAATTTAGGAGTAAAATCAATACACCAGGAAGCTTGTCAGCAATTTTTTTCTTGGTTTTAGAAATGTGAAGGTATACTTGCTTAAAGTAGCTCATTTTTAATAGTGATGATTCAAGAAAGGTGTATTATCATCAGTATTTGCAATACATAATTATTTTCATGTATAAGCCTCTGATAGGATGTGATACTCTTAATGGCTCTTTTATTTGGGCTGTTTGTTCTAAGATTTGATACAAAATTGAAATTCAAAGTCATGTTAGAAATTAAAGACACATTGAAATGCTAATTCTTCTATATAGCGGATGATAGAACAAGAGAAACAAGAGGCTCTAAAGATTAGGACTCATACAAAGGACGTAATTTGGACTAAACCAATTCAGTTGGTGCTTATCTAGAGTTGTTCATAATATTTAATATAGAAAATGAGATGGAAGTAGTATGAGCAAATAAAGTCCTTTCATTTTAATGGGGTGGCTGTATGTTATACCAAAATCTTAAATGCTTATTTCTATAATGGGGAAAAGCTTACCTTCTATAATACTAAATATTCACTCCCCTACTCAAAATAAATTAAAGAAATAAACTAACAGCTTACATAAGGAAAGTTTCTCAGAGAGGAATTAGTGTCACTATTTTTGTTTTGCAGTTGGTCCCTCATACCACATGATTATTTTATGTGTATATGGATGATGATTCAATATTTAATGGCAGATATTAGATGTCTACTCCATGCCAGTTATTATTACATTTGAAAATTACTTTTAAATGAATTCAAAATGACAAGTTTAATTTCAACTTGTGTAAGATACACTGCTTGTACCAGAAATAACCCAGAAGAATCTCATTACAAACTGTACCTTAAATTAGTATTAATGAATATGACGTTCGAGTCAGAAATTTATTCACTAAACAGATTTTTGAGTATCAGAAATAATTTGTAGGAGGCCTATTGACAGGAATTTGACATTGTCCCTTTTCTTAAAAGATACAGAAACTAAGTCATTTTAGATTCCAAAAGTACATTTAACTTAGTGACCTTGAGCAAGGTACTGTTAGTTTGTAATGTGTGTGTTCCTCATCTGTAAAATCAAGACAAAATATCTACTTTATTAAGTTTTCATGAGAATTGAATGAAGAAAACTTATGAGAAGACACCTGGCCTTTACTAATAGAAACTATAAGGCATGGTAGTAGAAGACATGCTGGACCCAATAGACAGGAATTTGAGTGATCTGATTGTCTGCAGTATTAGGAGTATAAGGGAGTTCAGGGAAGAATAAATAGAATAGACTCCATAGAAATCTAGCAGAGGAGTGCATGTAAGAAGGTGAACTTCTGAGATGAACATTTCTCATGCAAATGAGAGGACGTAACTCTATAACACTGTATTATCTTGCTGCTAATTTTGAGAGGCAAACATTTTGAAGTACTTACTCTCAGATTTTTCCAACATAGCTCTTAGGGCAAAGGACTATGCTGCTATAGTTCTTGATGTGTTTTACAAATAAGTGTTACAACATTCTTCTTTTCACTTTCTACCTCTAGCTAACGAAACATGTTAAACAAGATGTTACGATTGATGTTTTTACAGTGCTGAATGGGAGACTGAGTTGTCCATGTGTAAATATAACGCATTACTTTATCTTTTTATGTTTCCAAAATCTGGATGCTCTGTGACAAATCCACAGTCCGTTGTATCCTTCCACACTTTGGCACAGATATCTTTATTTTAGATACCTAAAGGAGGGATGTGAGCAGATGAACTCTTCGCCCACCTCTCTTCTTCCCACTGCCTCACAGTAGGCAATGTTTCTATGTAGATAGATCACTAACATCTCCTTTGATAACATTCACCATCTTTAAGTGCCACTCCAAATTAAGAGAATTAAATTGTTCAAATTGTAAGGTACAAGAGGACGAATGAACTTCAGGAACCTGGAAACTAGGGACTTACACCAATTTCGACATTCACATAAAGCATTTCTTTTGCTGCATTAGGAGGACAAAGTCATTTTGGGAGCCAAACAAATCTGGATTTGTATGTCTGCTTTGATACTTATTAACTCTGTGATTTTAAACATTTTTCTTATCTGAGATTGAGTTTCATTTTGTATAAGATATAGATATAATTATCTACCTTTGGGGATTATTTTTAGAATTAAAAGCATATATGCAATATCTTATGTTCCAGCAACTCCACACTTACTTACCTACCATAGAGCAGAGGTGTCCAATCTTTTGGTTTCCCTGGGTCACATGGGAAGAAGAGTTGTCTTGGGCCACACATAAATTACAGTAACACTAACATTAGCTGATGAGCTAAAAAATAAGGTCTGTGCATATTTATGTAATGTTTTAAGAAAGTTTATGAATTTGTGTTGGGCTGCACTCAAAACCATCCTGAATCACATGTGGTCTGTGGGCCATAGGTTGAACAAAGTTGCTGTAGAGAATTATTTCTATATACTCATATTATGTGCTAAAAAATAATTAACACAAGAGTGTTCAATGAAGCATTGTTTATAATAATGAAAAATTGAAAGAGAATACATCTTCATCAAAAGAGGAATGGGTAAATAAATGCAGTATGTTTATATGCTAAAATACTATATGTACATACAGATTTGTTTATGTGTGTGTGTGTGTGTTTATATATATCTATATTTGGTGTGTGTGTGTGTGTGTGTGTGTGTGTATATATATATATATGGAGAGAGAGAGAGAGGAGGGGTGTAGAGAGAAAGAGAGAGACAGAGAAAGAGAGGCATAAATAGGACTCAGAACATTAAGAGAGAAAAATAATTAGAAGCATAGCATGGTGTGGTCCCACTTATATATTTTTCAAAATGAAATACACATCAACCATAAAGTATATTGCTCCTGGATGTACATACTTGTAAAGCTATGGAAAAAAGCAAACTGGAAATATGCACACCAATGTTTTAAATAGCAGTTGTCTTCGGAAAAGATCAATAATGACATTCAAAAAGGAACTTTTATCTTTACCAAAGGAGATTTAACTGTATTAGGACAATTTATTTTATATTTCATAAAAAGATTCAGAAATACAGCAAAATGTTAATAGTATTCAATCCTATGTAATCAATACACAATTTTTTTATTACTTTGGTCTCTCCTGTGTGTTAAATGCTGGCTCCTCAAAATATCATCTAAACAACCTGTTATTTCAACAAAGCTGAGTTTCTTGCTTACTATAATAAGAGAGAGCATTAACAGTCAGCATCTGAGTAATGTCTTAGCAGGTGTTACTGAACTCAAGAAGTTGTTTTGCCTGCATGCATTAGTCAGGCCTGGGATACTGTCTTCTGCTGCTTACTGGGTTGCTGATTATCAGAAGGAAAGATTAGGTCTCTGAGAGGATATGTATAAAGAGAAATAAAGTGTCTAAGGCTAGGATTTAGAACTAATTTTAATCAAAGTCATACGGACACTTGGTTTCAAGGAGAGAAAGAAAAATTGAAATAGTAATTAAGATTTTGCTGTCTGATTTAAGGCAAATGTTTCAGTAGGAGGCTTAATTAGGATTAAGATTAATTATATAATAATTTTTAATTTGTGGATACAGAAAGAAGATTTTGAGGGAAGGTAGTTCAAAGCATCTTGAGGTAAAAAGTTTCATTTGATGCTTTCTTGCTGAGGAGTTGATGGATTATTCAGGAAATTCCTAAAATCAACAATAATATTATATGCAACACTTACCTTACTGGACAAGAGTTTCCTAAAATAAGAAGCTTGTGACACTGAAGACCATGGAATAGTGAAGCCATGTTAATGTACACAATGAGCTGTGTTTTGGCTTTGATTCTCATTTATAAAATGCCATGGATCATTTTTTTCTCATTTAAAATACATTAAAACTATCCTTTGTAAGAAAATTTGTCCACTAATGTATTCTTCATCAGCTGATCTATAGTAGGACACTGTTGTGCCTCTATCACAGTTGCATGAGAGAAACAGAACCTGTAGTGTGTGTGGATAGGTAAACAGATAAGTAGGCAGATGATACATAGATAGATAGATTAGTGATAGATACAAATACAGATATATAAAAATAGATTCACAAGATAATGGGGGCTGGCTAGGCAAATTTGAAATCCTTGGGCAGGCTGGAAACTCTCAGGCATGAGCTTAAGTTATAGACTTTCTTCTTCTTTAGAGAAACCTTAATTCTGTTCTTAAGGTCTTTCAACTAATTATATCAGACCCACTCAGATATTTTAGGATAATAATCTTCTTTAGTTAAAGTCACCTTGTTAATTGCACATCTCTAAAACTTTCACAGCAACACCTGGATTAGTGTTTAATTGAATAACTGGGCACGGTAGCCTAGCTATGTTGACACACAAAGCTAACATCACAAGTTTGATGTACATTATTGTATAAAGTATGATAACATGTTATTTTTTAACCTAGGAAGACAAGAAGAAGCAGTGCTTGAGAATGTCTTATATTAGTACTAGAAATATTTACATACAAATATTTCTTAAAGAGAATGAAATAAAGGAAAACAACCCTGTAATCAAACCATCTTTCTTAAATTCAAATCCATGTACTGAGTGGCTATTATTGATGTTATGCTAAACACTGTGGATGACGCAAAGATGACATCTTATATAATACTTGCCTTGAAGTGTTAACATCATAATCAAAGAAGTGAACAAGGGAGATATAGTTCCTTTCCTCATGAAGATTACAATCTAAAAGGAATTGCAGTGTGATTAAACTTTATTCATTCCACCCTTTTTGTTTTCATCCTTTAATTCTCAACTTGTCAAGCTCCTTTCCCTAACAATATGTTTTTAACAAGGTATTTCTTCCCCCAGAAATAACTGCCACCCCCTCTTAGTTTCCCACCTATCTGCCAGATTTCAACTTAGAATTATTTCTTCAAAGAAGCTTTCTCTGACCTCCCTGACTAGACGGAAATCTCTTAAAATAGGCATTTTTTAGCACTATTATGTCACATTTTTGCTAATGCCATTATTTTAATTTTCCATTTGTCTTTGAATATTTGATTAATTGCTGCTTACCAACTACAAAGGAAACCCTACAAAGTTAGGGACCATATTTTTTTTTACTATTGTGTCCTCAGTTCATAGCTCCATGTTGGCACATAAATATATCTTCAATAAATATTTGTTGAATGAAGTGAATACTGTTTCCTATCCAATAGCAAGAAGCTCTAGCAGGATTGAATACAAATCAGATTAATTTATATACCTTAGTTGAGTAAGATTACTTTGTTAAAGACATATGTATATGATGATCTGGTTACAGATTGACATTGCTTTTCATTCAGTGTATTCACTGAGTGAGAATAAATGAAAGTACTCTCATATTCATATTTATGACATCATTTTCTCAAAGTATGGAGAACAAAATATAAGTTAAATGGCTTGTTTATAAATAAAGAAATGGCTAGCTAGGGAGGAAAAGTAGAAATATTTGGTTTCTAACTTAGCTTTCCCTCCTGCTCTTCTTGCAGTTTCTCTTCCTTACCCTGTCGAACATTGTGGCCATTTAGTTCTCATTAGCACCTTAGAGATTTCTTATAAAAACAAAGAACAGGCAAAAATAGTATTGGTTAATTTATCTACTTATTACAAGTGCTCTTATCTTTATAAGATAAAACCGAATTATTTTTAGAGTAACCCCTTATTCATTCTTATCTTGTCAAATGTTTTTGTTTATCCTCATAAAGTAGCAAGAATATTGTCTATAAATTAACTATATGAGGGCTGTCTAGGAAAAATCCAGTTGTAAATGCCTCTAGTTTTCATGTTACGTAGTATGATATTTTCTAGACAGCCCTCATAAAAATATTACTATGAATGAATTTATAGCAGATGAGGCTTGTTAATATGAGTTTTGACCATTAAGTTCATGAGCTTCCCACCATGTACTTACATTGGCAGTGCTGTAAAACAACTCAGTAAGGTTTTATAACCTTGGTATTTCTATGTTTCAAAGCTGTATTCATGGTGATGTTGTGGCAATGTCTTGCTGAGTGACATTCATTATTGTTGTTACGTGTTTTTTTTGTGCTAGCACAAGAATGTCATACAATGACAGCTCTTTTGGCCATCCCAGAAAAAAGAGTTCTAAAATTGCTTTGATGGGTGGACTAGGTGCTGGCATCCATGTACAGCTTCCCAAGGGGAGTACTTTCCAGGTGACTGTAGGGATAATTAACAATGAGGTATGAAGCACTTTTCCTAAGGTGAGTTTGCGAACTTAATTGTCAGACCTCATATGCAGTGATTTTAAATTATTTATTTGTGATGGATTGAGTTCAGTTAAGATGATTCTGCTTTCAACAGTATTATAGACACTGATTTTTAAGTATTGCATAGCAACTATTTTTTAAGTTAATAGCATTTTCACTGTGTGCACTTGAAACAGTTTCTTAAAATATATTCAGTAACTTATATTGTTTACTAATTAACACAAAATACTAAAACATTTTGTTCCATTGTACTTTCTTTTTTAATAATCACTTTTTGATGATTTTTTTCCTCTCTTTTGGGACAGTTTAGAGCTATGATGCAAATAAGTGGACAAACTATTTTTTCTTGGCTTTATATATAAACTTAAACTGCTATTTAGTGTAGCATCAAGGTTAATATTTATAAGAAAAGATTGGACATAGAAAAATTTTTGAAATGTTGTGGCAGGACAGGTAACTGAGGAAGTCAAATGGCACTCCGAGGGTCAGAAAATCAGTTTTATTATGCCAGCAGGCTCAGAGGAGTTACAGTCTCCAAAGTCTGAGCCCCGAATAACAGGCTTTTCAGATTCTTATAGGATTGGGGTGGGGGCTGGCTGATGCGATAAGCAAGCAGGGTTACAAAAGCTAAACGCATACATTAGGCAACTGGTGGAAGGAATGCAGAAGTGGGAGTTCACAGAATTTCCATTAAACAGCTTTGTCAGTAATTTTCCATTTCAGAAAAACTCTCAAGAATGCATGTCATTGTAATTCCACTTTACAAAATTCTAGAACTATTCCCTTGAGATGATTTTTAAAATGGAAATTTTCAATATTGTGAATGGACATATGAATGTGTGAAAAAATAAATACAAACTGTTTCTTTTTGTATACATGGTCAGCATACCCATGAAATACTTATACACAAGCAATATTTATTACTGTGTTTTTTACTCATTGAATTTCACTGATATTTAGCACTAGAGGAAATTATTATAATTATTTTTTCATGATGAGTCTGTGTAGGCAATCTGTGGCTTAAACTCCTGCCCATTGCACTCCCTAAACCATTTCTGTGAAAAAAAATTAGGTGATTAACAAAGGAGCTGCTGTCAGTTGATTTTTTTCTCATGCATATTGATAGTCAGATTATATATAATTTTTTCCCAGTATGTTAGGAAAAACACAATATTCTCTCTGATGAGGATGGAAAGTGCCAACTAAAAACAATCATTATCTATCACCCATTATGGAACCTATATTCTCACCATGAAGCCACAACTTTGTGTTTATATGCACTTAGCCTGGGATATATGATAGAGTAGGACCATCATCACTTTGGCAACAAAAATGACATAATTATAGTGACTACTTTTTAAGGAGTTAGAATATGTCAAACACTTGCAAAATTCTTTGCATTAATAATCTCACAGTAATCACCTCTGGAAGTCTTTCTTAATCTTCTTGTATAGACTTAGAAACTAGACATGTTCAAAGAAGTTAGTTGCCTATGATGAATAGTAGATTTGGGATTCAAGTCCAAGTTCATCTTCCAAAACCATATTAAATTGTAAATTGTAAATTATGCTATGCCTAGAGAGGCTATTTTCATATAGTAATTACCTGACCTCAAGCAAAAATCTGGGAATAAAACATACTATTTCAAGCATAGAAAGTAGGAAAGAAAAGTCCAGAACTTGGTTATTCCTGATATAATGTGGATTCAGTGAGGACATAGCAGTCAGCTTTTCCAAGAAGCCAGGAGTATACAAGAACCAATTTTATCTCTGTGCCAATTGTTCCTCACAGTTACTTATTTCTGAATCTTAAATTGTTAGTTTTAAACAGCAATGTCACTGATACACTAGGCTTTCTCTTTGTGAAATTACTTTTGTATTCTAATACATTGAATTTCCTTTGCTTGTTTGCTGTTAAATCCGTATGTGTGATATACTTGAAATAGAAGTGCATTAAAATCTTATCAAAACACCCAACTTGGCGTTTTATGAGTGTGTATCATTGAAGATTAAGTAATTGCAGCATTCAGACAATTTGGGCTGTATAACTTTGTTTCTGTTAAATACAAATCAAACTTCCAGTTATCCATTGTTGAACTAAATATCCTCAATTAAGATTTATTGCTTAGTCTTGGATACATTAAGTGCTTAGAGCAATTTGCATAACAGAGGATTTTAATTTACTACTTAAAGCCTTTTCTGTGTTTAAAATGTTTACATATTATGAATTTTATCCCTTAAGCCTCATAAAGTGACTTGGACTGTCAATCAGCATTACCCTTCAAGGTTTTTTCTTAAGAATCCTGTGTATTACATATTTTATTTATTTGAGATTTTTTCTTTATTTTCAGTATAATCCCAACCAAAAGTCATTTGTTTATTCAACCTGTAAGTACAACATCTTGATGTCTATAAAACATTTTTATTATTTAATCATTTCAACTTATATTCTATATAACATGAATTTTTAAATCTATTCATGGATAACATTCATAAGCACTTTTACCACATCAAAATATTCAAAGGACATCATCACGAAAAAATAAGAGTACAAAAAATTCCTGTGCATATTTACTTGCTTGATAATGCAGTTGTTATATTCATGCACACTCATTACTCATCATAGTCACTGTTATGTTTAAAGCACAATCTATATCTGTGTGTGTGTGTGTGTGTGTGTGTGTGTGTGTGTGTGTGTATGGCTTCACACTCTAATATAAATATTAAGAATAGATTATAAAAGAGACCAGAAGAATTGACAAACTAATATTAAAATTATACATGCATTTTGCACACAAATAATTTAAATTTATTGCATCATTGCATCCGATCATGCATGTACTTTACATTATATTGACATTATATTGACCTTAAAAAAATACTAAAATGACATGATTCATTGCTTTTAAAAATATTCTATTTTATTGAGCTACTAAATATAGTTTTGGAAAAGTATAAAACTATAGGTATTAAAGCTTTTAAAATAATCTTTTAGAACAAAACACATTTCAAGAAATAGCCTGTCACTTATCCTGGTCTTTCCTCCATTTTTGCTTGTTATTTTCACAAGTCACATGATTTTTGTCAATCATTAATAGCTTGAAATCTAGGATAAATTGACCCTGGTACAATAATATGATGGAGGATGGAGGAGATGCTAAATTCTTAGCTTAATATGATAAGAAATAAAGAACTAAGTTAATGACTTGGCTCTGTAACTTTATACAGTGCTAATGACTTCTTTAAGCACAGAGAATTGAGAAAGATGATTTCAAGGAAGAATTTAGATTAAGTTAAGATTAGGGAGGTCTAGATACTTGCAGAGGAGTAAAACAAAAACAAAAACTACCTTTTTTTCTCATCCTCCTAGGTTCTATGGCTGTGACTCTGGAAATCACACTGACAAAAAAACCAATTAATAAGAGAAAAAGTGTTTATTAGTACAAATAGAATATGTACAGATGGGAGAAAGTCATTGATGAGTAACTCAAAGGAGTGGTTAAAGCTCAGGCTTACGTAGCATTTTAAGGAAGAACAATAATATTTGTACAGAAGTGACAAAACAAAGGAAAGGTGTTTTAGACTTACAAGGGATACAAACTGTGGGAAGGTTGTTAGTGTGAGGGAAATTAACAGAAGATAAGGGCAGTTTTAGTAAGGATTGTCGTGTAGATTTCTCTGAGAGCCATTTTTGGGCTGATCAGAGTTTACACTTGTGATTATGAGCTTACGCCCTGCATTTAGGAAATAGTAGGGGAAGAGAAAGTGCTTTTATTTGGCATCTGCTATTTCTCAATAGTCTTTGGTTCAAAATAATCCTTAAACTAAATCGGCATATTTTGCAGTAGCATATTCTGATCTCTTACATATTAGTTGTTGAATAGTATACTTTTCTTATTGACATTTTTATTGAGATAATTTTAGGTTCACAATACAGTTATAAAAGCTAATACAGAGAGTTCCCATGTATACTTTATCTAGTTTTCTCCCATTGGAACATTCTGTAAAATTATAGTACAATATTACAACCCAGATATTCACCATAATACAATACAACAATTTAGTTTTCCTGTTTTACTTCTCATTTGTATGTTTGTGTATTTAAATCTATACAATTTTATCATATGTATTCACTACCACAGTTAAGATACTGAATAATTTTAATGCCAAACAGTCCTCATATTGCCCTTTTTAACCACACTTAACTCACTTCCTGTTTATCGCCCCTCACTCTTTTCTTCCCATGCTGTCCTCCACTTGTAGAATTTTATTATTTTAAAATGTCATATAAATGGACATGTACATAACATTTTACATTGGCTTTTCCCCCCAGCATATATCCTTGGAAAGTTATTGAAACTGTTGCATGTATCAATATTTTGTTCCTTTTTTTTACTGAATAGTATGCCATGGTTTGTATGTACCATAGTTTTTTTTAACCACTCTCCTGTTGCAAGAGGTAGGGCAATTCTGTTTCTTGAGCACTTCAAATAAAGCTGCTATGAACATTCATGTACAGGTTTTTATGTGCACATAAGTTTTCACTTCTCTGGGATTCATTCCCAAGAGTGCAATATACTTAGTTTTACAAGAAACTGCCAGTCTTTTCCAGAGCAGCTGTAACTGATTTATGTTCCCACAGCAATGTATCAGTGGTCCAATTTTTCTCTGCATCCTTTCTAACATTGTGTTTTCACTGTTTTTTTTTAATTGTTAAATTTATTGGAGTGACATTGATTAGTAAAAATTACATAGGTTCCAGGTGCATAATTGTATATTACCCTTTTTATTTTATCCATCCTTATCAGTGTGTAGTGATGTCCATTGCTATTTTAATTTGTATTTTCCTAGGATGCTCAACATCTTTTTTATGTGCTGATTTGCCATCTGTATATCTTCTTCTGTGAGATGTCTGTACATTTTTCTTGCCTATTTTCTAACAGATTTTTTTTTAAACTGCTGAGTTTTGAGAATTCTTTTGTTGATACTAGTCTTTTGTTGGACATGTAGTTTGCAAATATTTTTTCAGAGACTGAAGCAGGTCTTTTGTTGGCTGTCGAAGAAAACAATTTCTAATTTTCATGTGCCTGTATCATTGAGAGAATGTTGTAATTATGAAGTATACAATCTGAATATTTCTCATTATCAAGTTATGTAAAATATAATAGTTGTGGGGATTACTTAGAGGCATGGGCAAATTTTGCAATAGAATTTTAGCTTGAAAGGAAAATACAAAAGCTATACTACTAATAAATAACATTTATTGAGTGCTTTCTATGTGTCACACACTATTATATAAGATAATAATTCTTATTCTTATAACATCACAATGGTGAAGTAAGCATGGAGCCGGGTGAAGACTGCCTAGTTTTCTGTCAGATGAATCCAGAGACATGTAGCCAAGTTAACTGAAGGATGTCATCTTATTTTTTTTGTGTTCACTTTCATAACACAGGCATGGTTCTTCAGCTCCTTCAGCATATTTATTCTTTAAATTAGAAAATCTGAGTATTCTCAGGAGAGATAAAGCATTTCTTGAGGTATCTTAATGATGAATAAGCAGTTAGCTCCATTTTACTTCCCCATGGAATAACTATGCTTCTTAGGTGTTAAAAATTCAATGTTTCAGAAACAGGTCTGCCCAAGGAGACTCTGAAAAGATCTGAATTTTGAAGTATCCACACATTATAAATTTTTGTGTTTTCACTACCCAGTTTCTACTACTTTCACTATTTCAGAAGCAGAATAATTATTTTCTATTGACTGAGGGTAACGCTGCAAAGAGACTATTTGGAAGAGTTCAATGTTATTTATTGCAAACAGCTAGAGGTTTCGAAGTTAATCATCTACATTTAATATCTATCTAGAATATGTCTTCTTTCCCATATATATGTTAATATTTTTCTGTCTCCAGAGATCTAACTATCATGACACACTTTCCAGCAAAACGTAAAAGTCTTGGTCGAACTTACTGAAAATTCAAGTTTGAAAGATTATAAAAATATGCAATGTTGAAAAGGAATTTTTAAAATATTATATTCTAAAATCACCTGGAAAGATTAAAACAAAAAAAACAAAAACAACTTATGCTTAGGACCAACTTAAACCAATACGTAAAAATTTTTGGGAGTATGGGCCAGGTATCAGTATTTTTAATAACTTCTGAGAAAATTGTAATGTATTTCAGGGATAAATATTTTGAAATTAAATTTGATAAGTGATAGATAAATATTAGGAAATTAAGTCTAAAATTTTTAGGTCTAAGAAGCCTTAATTTAAAAAATGTTTTTATTTTAATATATTTGCTTTTTTGTTTTAATTCCATATTGCATAGTACATTAATTTAGTTTTGAGTCATTTGAAAAAGAAATGAGACACATAAAATAAGCTTTCCAGTCTCAATTGTAACAATACTTAGAACAGTTAAAAGTTAATAGATTTATTTTTCAGTAATATATGGAAAATATGTTTAGATTATATTGTTTTTGAAATACAGGGCTCAGCAGTAGTGCTAGACCCTGTACGTGAATGTCTCACCTGAGGTGGACAGCATGTGAACATTTCATCTAGAATGTCACTTAAAGTCTGCTTGATGTAATATTGTTATGTAACAGAATTAAGTGCCTATGATTTTGTAATAAAATATTTAGTATAGATTACCAGCTCATAAAAAAGGGGCATTATTTGTGCCAGAAACTGTATGTCTGTTTCTTATATCAATGTGTGGATTATTTCTATTATGAGAACAATTATATAATTTGATAAATTACATTGTCTCAAGGAATAAACTGGCCTATTTTAATCAAATGTTCAAATAAAAAAATTAAGGAAACTCTTCGGCTTAAATTAAACGAAAAGAAGTGTTGGAATCAAAGCATATGGATTAACTGCATTTTTACAATAGAAATAGATAAAAGGTAGATTTTTTTCAGAAAAGTTTTTTCAATTCATATGATAGTATTTTTTTCTTTGATATACCTATGGTATTATTAAATCTAAGTTTTATCTTTTGATAAGCAGCTCTAGATGATTTTAAAAAATAAGTATGTTTTGCAGTAATGAAACTTTATTACTAGTAGTTTATTCTTCATAGAAATCCTATAGCCCTTTTGGAGATTTTTAAATTCTCAGTCACCCACTCTGAGAACCTTCTAGTTCAGACTAATTATATTTCTTTGTATAGGTTCCAGGAAAGTTTATCAACTTGATCATGTTTTATCTGTTTTTTCGTGACTATTGATTAGCATTTTAAAATCACTGAATAATTCCAGTTGCCTCAATACTATGGTTAATCTACTGCTTTGTGATTCACCTCTGGTGCTATAGAAATCTGATTCAGAGATTGTTCCATAAATGGATATCAATGAACTATTCAGTGTTATTAAGGCCTAACTGTATAATAATAACAAAATGAAAGTCTTAGGATGTGAAAACATTTATGTTAATCAGCTTTATAAATATGTACTTCTAAACATACTTATATCTGTGAATTTAAAACATATATCACTGGTTTTCTGAATTCATAATAAGATTTTTAAAAGATTTAAATTCTATTTTATACACCTAGGAATAAAAAACTTAAGAACATTCCAGAATTAAACTGATATGTTTACCAGGAGAGATGTATGTCGGTGGCTAGGTGACATGTTTCACATGCAAATATAGCTTAATACAGGAACTTAAATAGTTTTTATGTTGTTAAATCATAAAACTATTAATCTATCTTAATATAAAATAAAATATTCCATCTTAATATAAAATAAAAGCTGTACCAAATAGATTGATTCCTCCCTCTTGCCATAGTAACTGGATGTAAGGAGTATATTACAACAGTTCTGTTTTGAGGATAATTTAACTTTACTAGACAGAATTTCTTGAAGACAACTTATAATTTTAATAATGGAATTATTTAAGTAACCTATTCATTCATTAAGTTTTTATAAATTTTCTTCTTTGCTCTAGGCATCGTGTTAGGCACTGAAAATAAAAAGCTCACTGACACAGCTCCTTCCCTCTAGGCACTCACAGTCCAGAAACAAAGATGTTGCATAGTACAGTCTGGGGAACCTTGACCTCAAACCCGGTACCTTCCCAGCTCTCTATATTAACTGCTTTACACAGCCTAAGTTAGAGACTCTAGAAACCATAGGGTGTTAAGCAGATGAGAAAGTTCTGATGTTGAGGATAAATTTGAAGTTAGATACATTCAGTGTAAATGCACTCTCTCCTCCTAAAAAAGAGGTTGAGCAAACTTAATGAATTCCCTAAGAAAGTCCAAAGTAATACTAATTTTTAAAAATCAAGTTTAAAAAAATAATAGATTAAGTCTATTGAAGCCAGGAGTAAAATGCAATTCTTGTACAGTTGCTAGAGATGGCTCACAAATTAGACTCCTCAGTTTCTTTGCAGCCAAGGCAAAGAGAAATTGGCTACAATTTTATATTTTCCATATAGAGCTTTTTCTGACACTGAGCCTTGAAAGAAATTTCTCCCATGGGTCCTTATATAAAGAGGTCACTGCGTGATATACTACTTTCAGAAACTATATCCTGGGAAGTATAACAGTGTTTTTCCTATGGCTACTTCTTATAACATCTTTCATTTAAACCAAAGGCACAATGCCAAACCTCAGTTCAGCAAGAACTCAGAGAGGGACAAAAAACAGAGTGATCTAAAAATGCATATAGCTCTCTGATTGTTTGCCTTGATTAACAGATAAAATTTAGAATACCCAGAGTGATAAATAATGTTCCTAAAGGGAGTTATTCACAAATATATTTATTAATTTAATTCTTGATGAAAATTTGGGGTTACATTTTGTACCATAAATCAGTAGTAAGATATTCTTTATTGATTATTAGAGATGGAATTATGTGCTTTAGAAAGTTAGGCAGAAGATAAAATAGACCACTTTTGGAAATTAAGTGGTCTAAATCAGAATTTATTTATACTAGAATAGATGCATAAGGGTGATTTAAAAGATCCCTGCAGAATAAACAACTGTCTTTCATAAAATATTGAATGGTGAATAGACTTTCACCCTGAAAATATTATACCAAAGAATATGACTGTGATAGTTATGATTTGATTATTTTTCCATAGTGATAATAGGCAATTATCCACTGTGATTATCAAAAAGCAAAAATCTGAAAACTTCCTCTTTGAAATGTCTAATTTTATGCATGTGATTTTTCTGGTGAACTTTTCCTGCCTCTATTAGCAAAACATACCAATATGTCAATAAATCTCTGGTATATTGTATAGGCTTGTTGGATTATTTCTACTTGACCTAAACTAGTCTGATAAATCAGTTCCACTTTCTGGCCTTGGACTATTTATAGTTGAGCATATTAGGACTATGTTTAATTCTCTCTCAATGCACTTGAACTCATGTAATTCTCTTGAATTTTTTCCCTTTCTTTCCTCTCGCCCTCCCTCTTTCCTGCCCTTTCTCATTCCTCTCTTCTTCCTTCTTTCCTTCCTATCTTTCTTCCTTTTTTTTAATCTTAGATTTATTTTTATAGAGATAATATTTTTGGTGGTTTGTTCATTTCATTCTCTGAGGGAGATCTCAGAAAGAGTGTATTGTATTGCATATGAGGTCAGACAATTAATTTCACAAACTAATTCTAGAAAAATGCTACATACTTCACTGGTGAATATTGCTATGGTCATCTTCAAAGTACTCCCCTTGGGAAGCTGTGCACTGACTCAGGCGCCTAGTCCACCCTTCAGAGTAATTTGAATGGCCATCAGAGCTGTCGTCATACCCAAAATCTGACAATGAAGTTTGAGAACTTGTCACCACGTGCTTACATTGGCGGCACTGTACAAACCACTCGGCAAGATTGGGTTATGTGAAAATGTCCATAAAATACAATAAAACTAACCTACAGTGACACACTATGTCACTGACTCAGTTTAATTGTTGAATGATTTATCTCTCTGTGTCAGCCCCTAAATGAGCCCAAGTCCATTTCATATATCAGTTAAATTAGTAATTGTTGAAATTATCCTCCTTTGGATTCACTTAAAAAGAGTGAAAACCTCTGATAAAAATCTATAACTGGCTAGAGTAAATTTTACTGAAAGTAGAGGAGAAATTATACATTTCATATGTTAAATTAGTATCCAAATGCATATTAAACATTAAGATTTTTGAGGCCAAGTGGTGTAATAAGTGATGTAACAAGAGAGCAGACACTCAAACTGGAAATAGAAACTTTATTGAAATTCCTGGAAATTTTACTTATTATCTATGGACTCATTTCCTAACTATTATCTATTCTAGGTATTATTTTCCTTGTCCATAAAATGGAGCTCAGTGTCACAAGATTGTTGTGATGATCAATAGATATAAATGTTAAATGCCTATAAAAATGCAGTTTCACAGAGTTAAAATGGTATATGTATATTGCTCATTAGCTAGACCTTATTTTTAAGGCAAAAATCTGAGTTTACAACATTTATTTTCCCCCTCAAATCCAGCGTGAGGGGAATGTTACTGTTTAAGTGACTACTATTTTGGTTAAGATGTATAATTTAATTGCAGGTCTATCGATAGACTACATGGAGAACAAGCTTTATTGGATCAGTTCGGGAAATGGAACCATAAATAGATGCAACCTAGATGGTGGTAATTTAGAAGTAATAGAGTCAATGAAAGAAGAATTGACAAAAGCTACAGCGCTAACTATCATGGGTAAGTGTAATGGTTCTATAGCTAGGATTCTTTGCATTGATTGGGGGTTGATTAATTATGAACTTTTAAGAACTGAAAAGAGTTACTACTGCATTAATACCAGAAGTACATTCAAATTGCACATCTCTATGAGGTTTTCTTCTGTTTTTCTTCTTTGTCTTCTTTCTTGACATTAGCATACAGACTTGTAAGATTATCCAGATCAGGGAGTTCCTGCTGTTAGCAATATTAACTTTACTGTTATTGATTCTTGGCTTACTGTGACTTGTTTTATTTTATGATGATTTTCTGTATTCTACTGTGGTGTTCTAAAGTATAAGAGCCTTTTGTTTTTGTCACAATAACAAATCTGGCTTATCTCTGCTTATAAAGGATAGCTTGATACATGCAGATAATTCAAGCGACAAGGACACATGGTCCATTGACCAATGATTGAAATTATTCTCCCACAAATAAGTCTTTTCTCTACAGGCATACCTCAGAGACATTGCAGGTTCACTTATGGACCACTAAATATTGCAATACAATAACCCATACTAATTTTTTGGTTTCTCAGTGTATATAAAATTATATTTACACTATACTCCAGTCTGTTAAGTGTGTGACAGCATTATATCTAAAATAACAATGTATGTACCTTAATTTTAAAAGTCTTTGTTGCAAAAAAAAAAAAGGCTAAACATCATCTGTATCTTGAGTAGTAATCTTTTTGGTTGTGAAGAGTCTTGTCTTGATGTTAATGGCTGCTGACTTACAAGAAGAGTTGTTGCTGAAGGTTAGGGTGTCTGGCAATTTCTTAAAATGAGTCTACAATGAATGTTGCCACATCAACTGACTCGTCCTGTCACAAGTAATTTCTTTGTCGTATGTGATGCTGTTTGATAGCATTTCACTCACATTAGAACTTCATTCAGTATTGAAGTAAATCCTCACAAACCCTGTCACTGCCTTACCAACAGAGTTTGTGTAACATTCTGAATCCTTTCTTTTCATTTCAACAATCTTCACAACATTTTCACCAGGGATAGATTGAGCAATAAGCTGTTTCACTTTCTTATCATTTGTATGTTCACTAAAGGAGTGGCATTTTGAATTTCCTTCAAGAACTTTACCTTTGCATTCTCAACTTGGCTAACTCTTTGTGCAAGATAGGGAATGTTTGGCCTGTCTTGGCTTTTGACATGACTTCCTCACTAAGCTTAGTCATTTTTTGCTTTTGATTTAAAGTCAGAAATGTGCTACTCTTCCTTTAACTTGAAATTTTGAGGACATGGTAGTGTTATTAGTTGGTTTAATTTGTTGTGTCTCAGGGAACAGGTGGGCTTAAGGAGATGGAGAAATATGGGGAAATAGCCTATTGGCGGAGTAGTCAGAACACACGTAACATTTATCAATTACCTTCACTGTCATATATGAACATACTTTCTCGTTTCCCAAAACAATTACACCATAACAAATATAATCGTGAAAAAGTTAGAAATATTTTGAGAACTACCAAAATGTGATGCAGAGACATGAAGTGAGCAAATGCTGTTGGAAGAGTGAATTTGATAGACTTGCTAGATGCAAGGTGCCACAAACCTTCAATTCGTAAAAAACGTAGTATCGATGAAGTACAGTAAAGCAAAGCACAATAAAATGGGCTGAGCCTGTAGATTTAGGAAAGGGGATTTTACTCACTTGAGCCTATTTTCATTCAATTTCTTTAGTCTTCTGGAAAACAGGGTGCTGGGCAAGTAAGACCATTAGAAAGCAAGGAGGGAGGTATGACTTTCTATAGAACAAATGATCAGCCTCTACTGTATTGGTATTAGAAGCTGATTTTTCAAATGTATATTTTAATTTAAACAGATAGTTTAAAGAAATGTTAGAGTAGGTATCATAAGGAAGTACTTTTTGGTGAGAATCACTGTGTCTTTACTTAGTGAATGGCTGCCCCTAAAATGAAGTTCAAGGTCAGTCACAGTGTAAGGATTAGATATTCCACACATAATCTCAGTAGTTATATTTGGTTATAGGGAATGAGAAAACTGATTTTATATTTGCAATTCTAAATATCATGAAGTATTCAAGATCTCTTTAAAAAAGATATACTATTCATGAAAAGTCAATTTGAATATATTTTTAAAATTTATATAAGTAATAAAATAGGTCTTTTAATTCAATATTCTACAATCTTACAACTCTTTCACGATTTCCCAGATTTAATGTGAGGTTTTTGGTTTTGGTTTTGTTAATGACTGTTTATGAGCATATGAAATTTTATAAGTAAATAGTTGTTAATTGAGAAAAATCTGAAAATATATTTTCTAGACAAAAAATTTTTATCTCCTTTGATTCCAACTAAATTAAAAATATCTAATGGAAGTAAGTGTTGAGTCCAGCATGAAATGAGCTGTGGGAAAATGGGAAAGGTGACACAAGGTGAAAAAAGACAGTAGCCAAGAACATAGTACAAGTGGGGCTAAGGGATTCCAGCCTCAAGGATTAAGAGTCCTGAATCAGGCCAGCGCATAACTTTTATTGATGGATGTACAGGAAGTGAAATTGGTCTTTCCATGGTCTGTGAATTTCGTTCCTAGCAACTGCTTTTCCCAAAAGTCCCCATTGTGTTCCAGCACATATTGTGTTTCTATGTGAACACATAGCCCCAAGGACTCAGTGTACCAAAACCACCCCAGGGGGTTGACTCAGTGTCCCAGTCATCTATCTCTAAGGAAGCATGACTGATCATTCTGTCAGGTTACCACTGGAACAGCGTGGGACACAAGGCAGCCGGGGGGTAGAAGATTAACCTCAGAGAGGGGGAGGGGCTGTGCCTCACCTCTGTAGAGCCCAAGCTCTCTCCTGATGGCCCCTATGTGACTGTGCCTGTCTTAGGTTGTTCCTCCCTTGAGGAATCTTACCCGTCATTGACTAACCAGCCATCCTCCGGGGCCATACAGGGTGATGTGAGGTGTGTGAGTGAGGGAGGAACAGAACCCCCAAGAGAGGGTCAGTTCTGCTTCTAGATATTCTGTGCCCCCGTGGCTTCCATGCCCAGCTCCTGACTTAGGATGTCCTGGGGAATGTGTGAGGGGACAGATGGGTCAGCAATTGTAAGGCAACAAGTAAGGAAGATTTAGATACTAGAAATTTAAAACAGAATGAGTCCAGGATATATGTAAAAAATTAAATTCAGTTTAGTTCAACATGCATTTGGAACCTTGTATGTGCAGACATTGTGTCTGGCTCTAAAGTGTAAATAGAAACATGGACAGTGGTCTCACAAAAACATACATTTCTGTGAAGGAGGGAAAGAAAAGGGGATAGTTTCAACCTATCACTAAATGCTA
Organism: Lyroderma lyra; assembly: GCA_004026885.1. NCBI lineage: Eukaryota > Metazoa > Chordata > Mammalia > Chiroptera > Megadermatidae > Lyroderma > Lyroderma lyra. The sequence continues at coordinate 132,415 of PVJL010004225.1, forward strand.
AGATTATCTCTATTTCAGTTTCTATAGGTGAGAAATACAAATATCAAGTGTGGTTGCCCATATCACAAACCTGTCAGAATGACATGGAAATATATGTGAATGCATTTTTGAAAATAAAAAGACTTTTATACAAGCATTGATAATGGAATCTGATATAATTTTATTTGATCCTTAAAACACTCCATAATTTTATGTAGTTGGGCATTTTCAGGTATCTGACATGATACTGATTCATATGTCTTAGTGGCTTTCTTTTGCTGTAGTGATATACCTAAATTGCTATTTTCCTGTAATCACTTGCACCATTTTTCTCTAATTGTTTCTTATAAGTAGTATTTTTAAAAAAATAGTTTTTCTTCAGATGAGGAATTTAAACTTATAAAAATTATCATGTTTTAATATTTCTGAACTTCTTACTAGCCTTTGGGCAAGTCATGTGCTATTCGGAGAGCATTACGTTGCCATTCTTCTCATTGTGTGTGTTCAGGAGCTGTGTCTCTATATATGAGGTCAGGCAATTAATTTTGTGAACTCATCCTAGAAAAAGTGATACATACCTCACTGCTGAATATCACTATGGTCACCTTCAAAGTACTCACCTGACAAAGCTATGCACCAATGCTAATGCCTAGTCCACCCTTCAAAGCAGTTTTGAAACTCTTTTTCAGGAATGGCCATCAGAGCTGTCATCATCCTCAAAATCTGACAGTTCAGTTTGTGAACTTGCCATAGTGAGCTTACATTGGCAGCGCTGTACAAACAACAGTGAGGTGTCATACCCTGCTGCCAGCATAAGCACACAGTAGCAAGTTTGTAAATTTAATTGTGAGTTTTTTGGGGACGACAACAGCTCTGATGGCCATTCCAAACAAAGAGTTCTATAACTACTTTGAAGGGTGGACTAGGCTCTGGCACTGGTGCATAGGTTCCCAAGGGGAATGCTTCGAAGGTGACTGTGATGGTAATCAGCAGTGAGGTGTGTAGGCAGCACTTTTTCTAGGATGAGTTCACAGAATTAATTGTCCAACCTCACATATCTCTAAAGGATCGTACCTGACAAGTAAGTTATTCTAGATCAGAAATTTATTTACAATTTTCTTATAAGTCAGTAAGGAAAAAAAAAAACAAGATTATTTTGTAATACTCAACCTTGCCAAATTAATAAGAAAAGTTTATTTTATGCGTACTTGTACATGTTTTTAAATCATTTGATTGAAAATGAAGTTTAGATATTTAAAGTGGTTAGGTAAGCTGTAACAATCACCAAATCACTACTCATATTTTGTTTTCAAAAAATAAACTCCAATATACTTTATGAAATCAACCCATACCAGCAAATGATATAACCAAAGAACTCAATAAATTAGAGGAAACATGTGAAAAATCTATCATAACATTTCAAGGGATATCATTGATGTTTCAGTGAAAAATATATATATATATATATATATATATATATATATATATATATAAAATAAAAATCATTGACTCGTAAAAAAATGTAAGACTTTATAAAGGTTTATTTCTGCTAACGTGATTGCTACCAACGCTGCTGTAAATAGGAAGTTAATACTAAACTTATAGATGCTATGAACCCAGGCTCAAAAAATGAAACAGTAGTCCATTTTAGAAAGAAAAAAAAAAAAAAAAAATATATATATATATATATATATATATATATATATATATATATATATATAAAATTATTTTATTATAGAAATATAAGAAATAAATAAAATCAGTTAGTTTGTTCCGGATAAAATATAAGAGAGAAACTTTGGGAGAAATCATAATGCCTATATTGTGTTAGCACTGCAACTGATAAAACATCAGCGGTGCGTGGGCACCAAATCTTGTGTACATTTAAATTCTTTTAACAAGTGAATGACAATACCCAAAGGGCTGTCTGGGAAAATCCATCCATAAACGCCTCTATTTTTCATAGTACCTGAGTGAATACTTTCCAGCAGCCCCTATACGTGCACCCCTCCCTGCCACCATAATTTGATTAATCTTGAAAAATAAAAATAAATATAGAAAAACCTATGAATGCCTCTATCATCAATATAGTAACTGGATATATCAAAATACATCCAACAGTTCGAGGCATTAAAATTTGAATGACATCATCACACAGAAGTAAGGAGGCAATACCTACTTTAAGTTTCCTATCTTGATTCTGAACTTGCCCTTTTGTTCAAATCCTTCTTCTTTTAAAACCTCTCTACTCCTTTTCTTTGGGATGGAATCAAGGATAATGACCTGCTTCCTGCTGAGGCTGAATATTATAGCCATATAAAAAAAAGCAATAAAAAAAATAAAACTGAAGAACCATACTACTATCTAGGGTATTACTGATGAATACAGTTAACAAATGTTTAACAAAAAAAAAAAAAAAACTGCCTGCAGTGATACTGAAATTGCAGTTTCAGAAAACAAAAATTGTGCAATGAATTAACCAATTGTTTACTAGTCTGTGTCAGCTCTTCAGAGAGACTACCTTGGTGATTGATGATTATTTACTACAAGTTTGTGTTTCACTAAAATTTAAGAGTGGTTTAGCAAAAATTGAGTTAAGTTTTTATTTGGAAACTTTTTACAAATTCACAGATCTCAAAGATTATAAATTGTAACCACTTGGGGTTCCCAGTTTTACTTGGAATAATATATACAGAATACACTGTAAGGATCTTTTAAATATTAAAATTAGATAAGACAATATCTAGATAATATCTAGATTAAAATAAAGCTATTATTTGATGATTGCACCATGTCCAAGACCCCAAGACCAAAGTGCTACATAAAAATTTCACAAACTCTTTTTAGGAAGTAGATCTTAATTTCCCACCCCAAGAATGTAAGCTGAATTAGTGACTCACTTCTAATGAATGAAATTAGGCAGATGTGATAGTGTATGATTTTGGAGATGAGGTCATAAAAAGCCTGAGTCTTCTTCCTTATTCTCCCTCTTGGATCACTCATCTGGGCAAAGCTAGCTAAAATGTTAGGAGGTCACCCAAGCAGCCCAAAGGAGAAGTCTGCACAGCAAGGAACTCAGACCTTCAGTCTTCAGTCAAGTGAGTGAGTCATCTC